>JADRCC010574429.1:0-25519 GCA_019843855.1 Hylomyscus alleni | reverse complement strand
TTAGGGGGCAGCTGAGACATAAGGGCTTTGGTTCTGGAGTTTAGGGCATGAGAGAATATCAAAGAGACCATTTGGGGGGAGATCCTGAGAGCGAGGCAAGTTGGTCTTGACAACCCACAGATTTCTGAAGTAGGCAGAGCTCGTACACTACATGGTACACTCAGAATTCTCCTACGGTTTCCAAGTTTTCCTGGATTCTCCTTCATCAAAGCTCCACAGATAGTGATGGGAAAAATGTGTCTTCAAACTTTGATGCTCACTCTGTGGAAACAGAACTGATATTTAACAGTGAAAAGTGACTCATGAACTAGGGGAAGGAGAGATGAGAGACGAGTCTGGAGTCCAGGACCAGGGGCTCTGGGGGTATTGAGTGTGGAAGAGAGACAAGGGAATCAGGAGCCTGGGAGATGCGGCTGAGAGGGGCAGGAAGATGGTGAAGAGGGAGGGACCTTCTTCTCTAAAGCTCCTCATGTTTCCCCAGTGTTTGTTTCTTGTCTTGGCTTCAACTTGGATGCAGAGAGCCCGACACATTTTCACATGGACGGTGCAGAGTTCGGACACAGTGTGCTCCAGTATGATAGCTCCTGGTGAGGACTTGGCGATAACTGTACGGAGTCCCGTCCCTCCCCAACCCCACACCCTAGTGGTATCACCTGCATACTTTTTCTTTATGATGTGTGGCAGTTTTATTCGTGTTATGAATGTTTTCCTGAAAGCAGGCCTTTAGAATAATTTCGGATAGCTTTTACCAAGTGTTTACTAAATTATGGCCTGCAAACCACAGGGCATGCTCCTCTAGACTTCATTGTCTGCCCATCTAACATATGTTTACAAAATACCTAGATGCCAGAAATGGATGCTCCTATTAGGAGAGAATAAAGCAGAAAACAAAACAGAACAGAATAGAACAAAAAACTACCTACCTGGAATTTAAATTGAACCTCCATTTTCCAGAGACAGAGTCAGCTCTCTGCCATGGCTCCTGCCTGCAGCCCTCTCTATCTCCCCACAGGGTGGTGGTTGGAGCGCCAAAGGAAATAAAAGCCACTAACCAAATAGGTGGCCTCTACAAATGTGGCTACCACACAGGCAAATGTGAGCCCATTTACCTCCAGGGTGAGTCACGGCCCTGCCTCAGGCCTAATGCTGAGCTCCTAGGCTATGCGGCCTGTGCAGAGCCCAGGAGTCCCATTTGGCAGCTGCAGCTATGTCCATAAACTCAGTCTCAGACATGCTCCTGGGCCTACCCATTGTACCCCCAATATGCTGCAGCTCCCTTATAATCTGGATGTCTACCCAAGGGGCCTCTCTGTTAGCCAGGTGGTGGTGGTGTGGGGGTGAGACCCACTCATCTCTTATATAACATCTTCTGTCCTCAAAGGTGACTGACTATGCACATGTCTATCTCTACAGTGCCCCCAGAGGCTGTGAACATGTCCCTAGGCCTGTCCCTCGCTGGTGCCACCAACCCTTCTCGGCTGTTGGTGAGAGCTCTTGGTCTTACAGGAAGGCCTTGAAGGGGAGGAAAAGGGACCCGGGACTGCTGGGCTGGGGGTAGTGTGGAGGTTAGAGGTGCAGGACTGGAGAGTAGACCAACAGAACAAGCTCTGCTCATCATTCCTCTCTGTCCCAAGGCTTGTGGTCCTACTGTGCACCACACATGCAGAGAGAATATATACCTGACAGGGCTCTGCTTTCTACTGAGTTCATCATTCAGGCAGAACCAGAACTTCCCAACTGCGCAGCAGGGTAAGCCAGCCACCAGCTCCTTTGGGAAATCCACACACATGCGTCTTGGCTTCAGTGGGTCAGATTCTTTTCCAAAAGGGAAGAAGGATGAGAGAATCTGGAAAATACATTGTCAGGTAGTACAGCTGGAGGGATACTGCTGGGCCTGATTCCTAGTCTGTTACTGTCTTGGAATTTTGGGTTTTGCATCTGTCAGATGTGATTAGTAATGGGTAGAACTTTGCAAGCAACACATTTGGTCCAGCGCCTGGCCTGATGCTGATGATATAAGCTGTTATTTACTCTTAGAACAAAAGTGAAGGGGATTAATTTTCCAGTGACTGGTTAGGGGCTTGCTGATGAAGGGCAGTCTGAGTTGGATGCATATAAGTTCTTTGTGCGTGCGTGTGTGTGTGTGTGTGTGTGTGTGTGTGTGTGTGTGTGTGTGTTTACCAGGTCAAGACATGGGGCTTGGCTTCTCTGGTGCTGATGGAGATGGAAGATGAGGTGAAGGAATGTGACCTCTTCCAACCGCAGACTAAGGCTGTGTTCTGGTTTCATGCTCACTCTGAGGCCCTTAGGGAAGTGGAAGGGCATCTCTTACACAGATCCCCCGGATTTAGGCTCCACTGACAGAAATGTCAGAACACTTGCCTTTGTTTTTTGGGAGAGACACAGGAAGGGAGGGCTGGGAGGAGTGGTAGGCACATTCACAGAGGCTGTAGACTTGGTTAGTGGGCCTGGTCTTCTTGGGTGCTTCCATCCCCACTCTGTGGGGAGACAAAGAACACCGCAGTTAAGAACCACGGTCCTGCTGCCACTCCAGAGGGTAGAGCTCATTTTCTTGCACTGGAAAATTTCATCTGAATAAAAATTCTAATATTGCCCTGGAGGGGAACCCACACGGAAACTGAGCACAAGACAGAGGTAGTGTGTAGCTCTTACGAGGGATGACATTGAAAATATCCAACAAAAATACAATGTAGCACTGACCAGCAAGGACAAGGACTGGGCACAGACTATGGTCCTTTCTGAGCTGCTGTGGGGAGAGACTGTTGCTGACCTCTGGGGAGGAACTGAACAGTCTATGTGGAAGGAGAAGGTTCTCAGTTTCTTGCTACTGGGACAGGAGATGCTTGCATTTTGTCTCTATCAGGTTGACTTGGGGTAGATCGTTTTCAGTTGTAGCCTCTTGTGAGACTCAAAGGCCTTGTCCACATTAGGGGACTAAAGGAAGAGAGAATCTGGACACAGACAGGGCTCACACGTGGGTCTGGGCTGTGACTGTCAGACTGAGGTGGGTGGAGGGTATTGGGAAACTGAGTTCAGGAAAAGCTAGGAGATCTTGTGAGTGTCCTTTGGAGGGTCAGAGCAATATCCTTTCCTAGAGTGTCCAAGGCAAGACCAAGACATCATGTTCTTGATTGATGGCTCGGGTAGCATCACTTCTACAGATTTTGGAAAAATGCTCGACTTCGTTAAAGCTGTGATGAGCCAACTTCAGAGACCTAGCACACGGGTGAGTCCCTGAGGAAATGTGAGGCCCAGAGCCTGTTGGGAAGGCACACAGGGCCTGCTGGGAAGGCTCTTTGGGTATGATAGAGGAGTCCTGGGGAATCTTAGCCTTCACTCCCATGTGCTTTTCTTAGTTCTCCCTGATGCAGTTCTCCTCTGTCTTCCGGATACATTTTACTTTCAAAGACTTCATCTCCACCTCAAGCCCTTTAAGCCTGTTGGATTCTGTAAAGCAGCTGAGAGGGTACACGTACACAGCCTCGGCTATCAGGCATGTCATGTGAGTCCATGCATCCTTTCCCAGAGCATCCAGGGTTCCCTTTGGGCCTCATTTGCCTTTCCAAGAGAGATATGGGAAGAACCTGAAATGTAGCCTGTTGACTCCCTTGCCCGTTGGGGTTTCTGAGTGGGAGTGGGGCCTCCTACAGGAAAGGCTATATCCCCATTTTCACAGTCAGCAGAAGTCAGTGTAGTTTTAATCTACAGGCCTCCGGACTGTCTTCTTTCTTGATAGAACAGAACTGTTCACCGCCCAAAGTGGAGCTCGACAAGATGCCACCAGGGTCCTCATTGTCATCACTGATGGGAAGAAAGAAGGGGACGAATTGAAATACGATGATGTCATCCCCATGGCAGAGGCTGCAGGCATCATTCGTTATGCAATCGGGGTAGGGGTTGGTTCGTTATGCAACCAACAAAGATGGTTGCTCACCACTTCCTCCTGTAACTTCCTCTTGAAGTAACTTCCTCTAAAGGTAGAAATCAGTTTTCTCATCTCCTGCTGCCTTAGATATGTGGAGCCAGGGGAAATCTCGTTAAGCCTGGGGACCTGTAACCCAACTGCTTCGACTCCCTAGTGCCATTTGAGCCTCATTTAGAAAGAATCTCCAAGGCTGACTGAAGAGTTTTTGGAGGGCGATAGTGCATGTAATGCCTTAGCCACCATGTTTGCCTCATTGTGGTCAAAGCATCCAACAGAAACACTTAAGGGAGAGATAGATGTCTTTTATTTTATTTTCCACTCCTTGAGAGTTTCAGACAGGTATGCAATGAGATGTGATCACATACCCCCTCTGTTTCCCATTTCTCTCCCCTTGACTATCCCCGGTGTCCCCCACCCCCTCCTTTTCCTAACTTTGTGTGTTTTTAAAAACAACCTACCAAGTACAATCAGTGCTGCTATATGTTCATGGCTGTGGCTGTCATCTGCCAGAGCACTGGGAACCTTACTAGCAACCATATTCTCCGAGGAGGATGACTTAGCCCTGCCAGCTTTGAAGCACAAATAGCTCCATGGGGTGAGGATTGGATGTTGTCTCTCCCATCTGTGTGGGACATTAGGGGCTGGCCTGATCTTATGTGAGTCTTGTGATTGTAACCACAACTGGTATAAAGATCATAAATGCAACAGCCACGTCATGTCCAGAAGACAGCACTTCACAGTGCGTCCCCTTCCCCTCCAGCCCTCACCCTCTTCCTCTTCTGGGATGGAATCATTTATTTTGACTCAGTGTTGGAGGGTTTCAGTCCATGATGGAGGAGAGGGAAGGGCAGACTTCATGGTAGTGGTCGTATGATGTCCTAGCAATTTACATGTGGAGGACCAGAAGGGAGGCCAGAGAGAGTGGGGGTGGTTGTAGGACGACACTCACAAGGTTGTCCCCTACTTTAGCCAGCCAAGCTCCACCACACAAGTTGCTTAAAACATGGACCCACGGGGGAGTTCTCAGACTGGAACGGGAACATGACATATAGGCCTAGGAGATTTCCCTTCTCACGGGGTTGTTGTTCGCTGGGGACAGGTAGGAAAGGCTTTTTACAAAGAACAGTCCCGGCAAGAGTTAGCGGCCATTGCGTCGAGGCCTTCCCACGAGTACGTGTTCAGCGTGGAGAACTTTGATGCTTTGAAGGATATCGAGAATCAGCTGAAGGAGAAGATCTTTGCCATTGAGGGTAAGTCAGCAATGAAACTCCCTGCCTCAGGAATCCTCAGGCATAGGATTTCCCTTTCTGAACCTAGACCCTCATGAGCTAGGCACCATGCCTTGTTGTGGGTATCTGATCTTAGATGATTCTCCTAAGAAGCCTCCATGGACCTGGGAAATGTCTTTCTTCTTGAAAGCCAAGCATCCTGCCTTCCCCAGGTACAGAGACACCAAGCAGCAGCTCTTTTGAGTTGGAGATGTCCCAGGAGGGCTTCAGTGCTGTGTTTACACCTGTGAGTTGATCCCCATCAAGGCTGGAGATGTAGGCTGGTGGACAGAGGGGCATTGGGGAGGCTAGTGCTAGCTCAATAGGTGTATGGAGCCAGGGAGGAGGCCTTCCTTCGAATTAGGCTGGCATTCTGCTCAGCCCTGGGAACCTTTCCTCCCAGGATGGACCAGTTCTGGGGGCTGTGGGAAGCTTCAGCTGGTCTGGAGGTGCCTTCTTATACCCTCCAAACATGAGACCCACCTTCATCAACATGTCGCAGGAGGATGTGGACATGAGGGACGCTTACCTGGGTAAGAGGCCGCTGTGGGAGGAGAAGGGGCAGGGAGAGCTGCCTGAAGACAGGAGAAGCCTTGGTGCTGAGGTCTGGGCCCCTCAGGTTACTCCACAGCACTGGCCTTTTGGAAGGGAGTCCACAGCCTGATCCTGGGGGCCCCTCGCCACCAGCACACCGGGAAGGTTGTCATCTTCACCCAGGAATCCAGGCACTGGAGGCCCAAGTCTGAAGTCAGAGGGACACAGGTTGGTATGGAAGAAGCCAGAGTGAAGCATGAGACTGGGCAGTGTGGCCAGGGTGGAGAAGGAGATGTCAGGGCTTGGGGCCTATGGAGGAGATGGAGGTGCTGGGAGAGAGGCAGGACCTGGCTAGAGGGGGCATCCTTAGATGACTACAGGCTCCCACCTCCCCCGCACCCCCCTTCTCAGATCGGCTCCTACTTTGGGGCATCTCTGTGTTCTGTGGACATGGATAGAGATGGCAACACTGACCTAGTCCTGGTTGGAGCCCCCCATTTCTATGAGCAGACCCGAGGGGGGCAGGTATTGGTGTGCCCCATGCCCGGTGTGGTAAGTGGTCGAGGGTCCTGGCTGGTGGCATCTGGGTATGGGTGGAGGTCTGCCCAGGTTGGGTCTGACACTGCCTTTGCTCTGCAGAGGAGCAAGTGGCAGTGTGAGGCCACCCTCCATGGGGAGCAGGGTCATCCTTGGGGCCGCTTTGGGGCGGCTCTGACAGTGCTAGGGGATGTGAATGGGGACAGTCTGGCGGATGTGGCTATTGGAGCACCTGGAGAGGAGGAGGACAGAGGTGCTGTCTACATATTTCATGGAGCCTCGAGACAGGACATCGCTCGGTCGCCCAGCCAGGTGAGGCCCAGCCACTACCTCCCAAGTCTACAATAGCTTCCTCTTTGTGTCCCATTTCTTTCACAACAATTCTCTTCTGTGACTTCGTTTATCTCTTGGCTTAGCACTGAGTATTTTGAAGAAGGTAAAACACACACGATTGAGACATGAGATGACTGACTTCTGCATGCAATGCTTTGACTTGGGACTCCCTTGAGTAGTTTCCAAGTGGGAAACACTTGAGTAGTTTCCAAACTGCACCTTAGTAGTAACCCATGCTAGGTGCATGAGCAGGTCGGGAACCTCTTTCATAGATGTGGCTTGCTAAGTATGAGGTTCCGTGTAAGTGAGGGGGATCCTTGTCCCTTGGCTCAGCATTCGAAGCATTTCAGTGGCTCCTTCCTGCTCACCAGCTCTAGGTCTTGCTTCCTTGCTATGCTAATTTTCTTGTCCTTTCATCTCCTTAAACATTCTTTAATTCCATTCCTGTAATGGATGATCCTTCCAGCTACCTGGGCAGGAGCCCTCCACACAGTGGAACAGGCTTCTCTTGGAAGGAATGGCTGCCTTCCTTGGCAAACGTCAAAGCACTTAAATAGCAGGCATCTCAGCTGACGTTTCCCCAAAGACTTTTAACAAAAGCCAGCAAACACACCGAAACGCCATCACCCACGAGGTGCCGACCCATCACCACAGGGAGGTTTAACCTCACCCTCATCGGCACAGCTGGAGTCAGGAGGGTCACAAATCACCAGTACGAGCCACACGCTCAGGCACTGTTACTGAGAGTGGGAAGCGATGTGGCTATTTTGAAACAACGTGTTAATTTCTCAGAAGATTATTTATAGAGTTGTCATATGATCAGACAATTCTAGCACAAGAGAACCGAAAACATGTCCTCATACAAACTACATAGAACGCCTTTTGAAGCATTACTCATGATGAGTAGACGGAATGTAGAAGCAAGCCACATGCCCATCTACCTCTAAGCAGATAGACTAAACGTTTATCCATGAAATAGCATGTTACTTCGCCGTGAACAGGCTGTGTGGATGAGCCTCAAAATCCTATGCTAAGGAAAAGAAACTAGTTAGAAGAGATCAGATAGTATATGATTATATTTGTATGAAGTGTCTCTAATAGGTAAATCTCTATAGAGACAGTACGTCAACGACTGATTGTGCAAGCTTAGGTAACAAGGGGAAATGACAGCATGGGGTGACTTCTAACAGATGTCGGACCTCTATTTTGAGGTGAAAAAGTGTTCTAAAATTGATTGTGGAAATGGTTTCACAACTCTGAACACTCAAAAGCCACAGAGCTGCGAGGTGAATTGTTCAGTATGTGAATATTTAAAATGGTCGCTTCGTCCTTCAGAAAAGGACAGGGGAGAGCCCTGTAATTCTGCTAGGGACTGTGTGACACTGGCCAGGTCACTCTTGCTAATTGAGATTGAATTCAGGAGTACTAAGAGATTAGTAAAACCTCTGTGTGTTATAAAATGAATTATTTTTAACATAAATGTATTAATCCAGAAGCTGTATTTCTCTATCTTAAGCTAGCCCTCAATAACCACACAGAGAAAACCAAGATTTATTTCAAGCAGCCCCTCAATAGCTGAGCAATTAACTAATCTACCTTAACATCTAGGCTAATCTGACTGCCTTTCAGCCATGATCCAATATATTTGCTTCTTCTTATGGGCTTGGCTCTTTGGGCTTCAGGTGTGTTTCCACAATCTCTCTCTGGACCCCTTCTTCATGGCTCCAATTCCTCCATCCTCCTGGCTGATCTGAATCTCCCTCTCTCCCTTTCTCCATCCTGTGGCTGGTAGATGCCCCCCCACCCCACCCCCATTCTCTCCTCTGCCCCCTCTCTCCCTTTCTCCATCCTCTGGCTGGTAGATGCCCCCCCCACCCCCATTCTCTCCTCTGCCCAGCCATTGGGTGATCAGCATTTATTGACAAGAATAATAATGAGATAATAAATAATAATGAGAGAATAAATGGTAAGAACTGTTTACACAAACCTGAGACAGGAGATTCTTGGTATAAGCATTACACAGCTGTGTCAGGATTGAAACAAGCTACGAGGGCAGAGAAATCAGCGTTTGACTGACACAAAGGATAAACTTTACACAGTGCACAAAACCATTATGGCTACAGCGTGTTTCTGTTTCTCCCGGCTCCTTTTTTTGGTTTTTTGTTTTGTTTTGTTTTTTGTTTTTGTTTTTTTTTTGTTGTTGTTTTTTGTTTTTTGTTTTTGGAGACAGGGTTTCTCTGTATAGTCCTGGCTGTCCTGGAACTCAACTCTGTAGACCAGGCTGGCCTTGAACTCAGAAATCTGCCTGCCTCTGCCTCCCAAGTGCTGGGATTAAAGGCGTGCGCCACCACTGCCTGGCCCTGGCTCCTTTTCTTCCTCTTTCTAGCTGCTGTTCGTGAATAGCTCTACTCTCCCATGCCTTCCTAGTCTTAGTAATCTAAGACCATGAGCCAAATAAATCCTTCCTCCTTTTGTTGTTTAGTCAGGAATTTAGTCACAATGACAAGAGACCAGTACACACACCTCTTTCTGCTCATCTATAAATTGGTGATCACAATAGAATGAACGAGGCACACCAGCTGCTGCTGTGAGGACAAGCCTGTGCGTTCCTCTCTAGCACTCAGACTAGCAGCTGGTAAACTATTATGTTGTTACGGTAAGCTGCGCTTGTTATAATGGTTAATATAGTTTAACAATGGAAGGAGATCTAAAGAAGATGTGTGCCTCAGGGAGAAGAACTGAAGGTGCATCCAGTTCACACCACTCTGTAGCTTCTCTGTGCCAAAATGTCTTACAGGTTTACAAATCCAATTCCAGATGTCACTGGGATTCCACCCACAGGCCTTTCTGGATTCACTGACCCACACTGATTGATTCTGAATTCACTGACCCACACTGATTGATTCTGAATTCACTGACCCACAGTCACTGACTCACGAGTTTTTCCTTCTCATTCCATCGTGTTTTGCCGTCATGGCAGATGGTACAAACGTGTGTAAGAAGAGAGATTATACAGCAAGATAGGAAGCCAGGGAGAGCAGAGAAGGGCTTTTTGTTTTTGTTTTTGTTTTTTGTTTTTTATAAATGATCTTACTATGTAGCTCAGGCTGGTCTTGAACTAAAGATTCTTTTGTTTTGTGCTTTCCAAGTACTGGGATTACAGTCCTCTGTCCCCACATCTAGTCAAGGGAGAAGTCTTGCTCTTTTACAATATTTCTATGAGTTACATGAATTGTATAAGGCCCACTTACTCTCTTGGACAGTGTCTTAGTTAGCGTTTCTCTTGTGTGATAAAACTCCATGACCAAAAGCAAGCTGGGGAAGAAAGGGTTTATTTCGGCTCACAGCTGTCCATATGAGCGTCCATCACTGAGGGGAGGGGAATCAGGCCAGGAACTCAAGGGAGGTAAGAACCTGGAGGCAGGAACTGATACAGAGGCCATGGAGGAACGATGCTTGCTGGCTTGCTCTCCATGGCTTGCTCATCCTGTTTCCTTACAGAAGCCAGGACCACCAGTCCAGGGGTAGCATTGCCCGCATTGTGCTGGCCCACCCCCATCTATCATCAATCAAGAAAATGCACTACAGACTTGCCTACAGGCCAGTTATATGGAGGCATTTTTCTCTACATTTCCTTCTTCTCACATGGCCCTAGCTTGTACCAAGTTGGCATAGATAGACTAGTCAGCATAGAGGGCAAGGCTGGCAATGACACGGTTCCCCCAGACTGCTTGGAAAGGTTTGGCAAAGCCTGCAACTCTCAGGGAGGAAGCAAACCATAGCTAAGCCATGGCACTCTTTCATTCGGACTGACTCTTTTCTCTTCCGGACAGAGGATTTCAGGGTCCCAGATCTCCTCCAGGCTCCAATATTTTGGGCAGTCACTGAGCGGGGGTCAGGATCTCACGTGGGATGGACTGGCGGACCTGGCCGTGGGCTCCAAGGGACACGTGCTGCTGCTCAGGTGAGCATACTTTCCTGAGACACTCCCCATCCATCCTAGGTCCAGATTGGGACCTTTCTTCCTATCCGGAGGCCGTGGTCCCAGCAGCCCAGAGCCTCTCCTTAGCATACTGCTTTGCCCACAGGACCAGACCAATTCTTAGAGTGTCATCAACTATTCACTTCACACCAGCAGAGATTTCCAGGTCTGTGTTTGAGTGTCAGGAGCAGGTGGCCCCCGAGCAAGCACTGGGTGATGCCACCATCTGCCTTCATATTTATGAAAGCCCCAAGACCCAACTGGGTGAGTCTCTTCCCTTTGATCCCGACCTTGGGAAGCCTCCAACCCAGGCCTTCTGTCTGGTGGCGTAGTTTTTGGACCTCTCAATCGTCCTTGTGTTGTACTTTCCCTTACAGGTGACCTCCAAAGTATTGTCACCTTTGACCTGGCCCTAGACACTGGCCGCCTGAGTCCCCGGGCCATCTTCAAGGAGACAAAGACCCAGGCTCTGACTCTAGTGAAAACCCTTGGTCTGAACAAGCACTGTGAAAGTGTGAAGTTGCTTCTCCCGGTGAGAGGACCTAGATAGGTTGTGGGAATAGCTGTGAACGGGAAGAGGCTGTTTGGGAACTGGAAGCAGCAAAGAAAGAACACAGCATGTCCTGAGCTTTCCTGTGGCTTAGCCTTAACCCCAGATCTGGCGTGCAGGCTATCTTTAGCTAAATAAGCTAATGAGTGACTCTGTCTGGCTGGGTGCAGTTGCTAGGGGTCACCCAGATGGATTTTAGGGAGGAGAATAGGGTTGCTGTGTGGCCTCAGGTTGAGTCATGCAGGCATTTATTGAGCACATACTTCTGGCTGTCCACTGAGACATGCCCATAGCAGGGGACATTCAGGGGAAAACAGTCATTTCCCATAGGAAGTTCCCCAGTGATGATAGGGGACCCAAAACAAGTTTCTAGATAGTGAATATCAGGTAGGGATAAATGCCACAAAGACAGAGAAAACCAGGGAAGAGAATAGAAAGGTTTCATGAGGAGCCATTGAATAAAGTGAGAGAGCTTTAAGAGGGAGGGGAGGGTGGACCCGAGACTTTCCACCTTGGTGAAAAGCTACAGGCACTTACTGACCACAGATAAGATTGTTCTAACCCTCTTTATATATACAGAGATAGGATATTGCCAGTGACCACGCAAGGAACTTCCTTTGAAACCACCCCTCAAATGCCTCTCCCTTAGGCCTGTGTGGAGGACTCAGTGACCCCGATCACACTTCGCCTCAACTTCTCTCTTGTTGGCGTGCCTATCTCTTCCTTACAAAATCTCCAACCCTTGCTGGCTGTAGATGACCAAACGTACTTCACAGCCTCTGTGAGTCTGTTATTCATGATGTTGGGGCTCAAGGGGGACCCCAAGGTGGGTTGTCTTTTGGGTAAGATATTTATTAGAAGAGTTATTAACAATATGGACAGACATCAGCATGATGGGCCTCTGAGGAGAGTTCAGGCCTACAAGGTAGAGGGCGGACTCCTTCTTGGTCTCAGAGGACGGGAAGGTTTCAGGCCATGTGGCTGATGAATAAGTAGTTCACATCTGGTTGGAACCTGAAATCAGGCTGTCTCTGGTTTCTGGGCAGTAAGAGGAGGACATCTTGAATCCTGCATTATGGGAAAAGAATGTGCAATCACGAGGACGTGGGGAGGTGAGGACGTGGGACATCTAGTTGAGGCTGTGTTCTCGTGTGCTAGGGTTTGGCAACCTGAGTCTGTGAACTTCCTCAGGGGAAATAAGAACAGTGTCAGCCATTTTACTGAAGCCCATGCGCCTGGGATCTGTTGGGGAGCTAGAGAGTTACAGAGGCTCTGGTAGGAGTTTGCCACTTCCTTCGCTCTGGGAAGAGGCTGCCCTACGTGGGTGTGTCTTGAGCAGCCTGTGGCCCCAGACCTAATTCCCATGTCCCCCTTTTCTCAGCTTCCCTTTGAGAAGAATTGTGGAGCTGACCACATCTGCCAGGATGACCTTGGCATCACATTTGGCTTCCCAGAGTAAGTTCTCACCCTGTAGGTCTTCCCCAGAGGTCAGCCTCCCTCCCAGGATCTGGGGCTCCTGCCTTTGACTGACTCACACTCTCACCTGGGACTCAGAACCAGAGCATCTCCTGTCTATCTTTCACCATGCATTTCATCCCCAGACTGTTTCTAGCCTCAGTCACAGGATCATCTCTTCCTTCCCAACACCCAGCTTGAAGACCCTGGTGGTGGGAAGTGACCTGGAGCTGAATGTATACGTGAAAGTGTCCAATGAAGGAGAAGATTCCTATGGAACCACAGTCACTCTGTTCTACCCAGTGGGTCTCTCCTTTAGACGAGTTGCAGAAGGCCAAGTACTCTATCCAAAGAAAAAGGTGAGTGGGCTGCACAGTATAGACCTCTCCTAGGTTCAAAGCTCAGGCTGGGTGGCCATTGCTTAGCAGTCTCTGGTGGGTCAAGAGATCTTAGCCAGTCTTGATTAGATGGTGGGGTTGTATTGTCTGGGTCTTGAACTTCTGGTACACATTTTGAAGATACTGAATATAAGAAGTAAGTTCCAGGGTCAACATGGTAAGGGCACTTGCCCCCACAAGCTTAATGACCCAGAAACCACATGGTGCTAGAAGAGACTTGACACATGCAAGCTATCTTGTTAGACTCCTGCCTCTGGCTCCCTAATAATCCTTCCGGACATCAGGACCCAGTGTACCATCCCCCGTCTGTCTTTGGACTCCTTGTCCTATGTGTATGTAATAGTTGTTCTTTTCCTGAGACAGAGATTTGCTGGCCTAAAACTCACTATGGAGTCCAGATTAGTCTTGAATTAACAATCCTCCGACTTACCCTCCAAAATGCTAAGAATGTAGGCATATGCCACCAAACTGGGAAAATACTTAAAAAATATTATAAAATAAAAAATTTAACTTACTGGTTACTCTGGGAAAGCAATTCCCAGAGTGCAAGCAGCGCGAGCAGTGCGAGCAGCGACAGTGTTTCTAGGCACATAACCCAGTGTGGCACGTGGATCTTTGTCAGATATTTACTTAACAAGTAAGCAGTTTAAAAATAAAGCAGTTAGGAGACAACTCAGGAAAATGGAGCATGATTGCCATATTAGGCAGTCTTTGCTAATTCTGTTGCATGTGATTTGATAGGTCTTGTGGTTATATTAAAAATAATCTTGTTAGAATTGAGGAGGCATTGGCATATATTGGGATAAAACAATATGACATATAGGAAGTACTTTAAATTATTAAGAAGAGAAAAGAAGAAAATAATCTGTGGGAACAAGAAGAAAATGTTGGTAACTTTGTTGAGTGACAGAGACAGCGACTGAGAGTCTACTCTCTCTGCTGAGTTTGTTCGAAATTATCCACAGTAAAAGGCCTTTAAAAGTAACAAGAAGCTGGCTTATGCCTATAATCCTAACACTTGGAGCCTGAGGCAGGAGGATCACCATGAGTTTGAGTCTAGGTTGGGCTATCTAGTGAGTTCTAGAACAGCCTAGGCTACCAAACAGTAAGACCATGAAGAATAAAAACCCAACGAGAAACGAAGGGTGAGGGTTTCTAGTGACTAGACCTTCCATAGTATCGGAAGTTTGACCAGACATCGATGCTCAAGCACTGTGTCCTCAGATCCCAGTCTCTCTGGAACACTGACAAGCACTCATCTCCTGTGTGCATTTGGCCTTGCTTTTAACTGAACCAGGGGTGGCTGCGGCGTGGGCGGCACTCCCTGCACCTCATGTGTGACAGCACCCTAGACAGGAGTCAGGGCCTCTGGAGCACCAGCTGCAGCAGCAGACACGTCATTTTCCATGGAGGCTCACAGGTCAGCCTGGCTTCTGCACACCCTGTCCCCTATCCCCGGTCCTCTTGTCCCCTGTCCCCACCCTGCCTCCCTCCTCTCTGACCTCTCCACTTTCTTCCTCAGATGACTTTCTTGGTAACTTTTGATGTCTCCCCCAAAGCTGATCTGGGGGGCCAGCTGCTTCTAAGAGCCAAAGTGAGAAGGTAAGTTGGGTCAGCCCCGCTTGGGGGGGGGGGCTGTCCTCCTCATTCTGATCCTTACATCCCGTGCTCCCACCTCTGTCTCCAGTGAGAATGGCGTACCCGAGACTCAAAAAATCTCCTACCAGTTGGCTCTCCCAGTAAAGTATGCAGTGTATACCGTGATCAGCAGGTACGTTCCCTGGACCTCAGAGTGCTTCTTCTTCACTTAGAAACAGTGAATGCAAGGGTCACCATTGATCATCTGGGATATTTTAGGTGTCATTGTCCTTCTTTCCAGAAGATCAGCATCACCAGAGATGATGCTGATAACTGCACATGCTCATCAATGGATGTTTGTTATTG
This sequence comes from Hylomyscus alleni, assembly GCA_019843855.1. NCBI lineage: Eukaryota > Metazoa > Chordata > Mammalia > Rodentia > Muridae > Hylomyscus > Hylomyscus alleni. The sequence continues at coordinate 10,572 of JADRCC010574429.1, read as the reverse complement.
GCTGGTTTTGACACTGATTGTGAAATCATTATCATGACAGCATATATTCAATACAGGTTATAAGTTTCAAAAGACTTTGAAAATCCACAGGATTTTCTTGGGTTCTCTGGGATGTATGAAACACACCCTTGCCTTTGAGGTTCTTAGAACCTAACTGGAGATCGAGGTTAAAAGTGCTGTTCTTTGGTTCCGTAACCTCGGTGACATGGCATGTCAATCAGCTTTCCATCACTATAAGGCTTTGAAGCCACCTATAAGTGAAAAGGGTGTATTTAGGCTCCTAGTTTGGAGTTTTAGCCCATGGTTCATTGGCCCAATGCTTTGAGTCTGTGGTGATGTAGGGCAACATGGTGGATGCTCTCATCTCATGGTAAGGAGTCAAAAGAGAATGTAGAGGAAGGAATTACGGTTTTATAGTCTCCTTTGGGGCACTCCCTCACTAATCTAGAAACTTCCCAGCAGGATCCACCCTCCAAGGCTCCACTATCTCCTGACTGTGCCACTCAGAGTGCCAAGCCTAAATGTAGGGAGTGGGTAGGGCTTCAGGATGAAATTGTAGCAGTAGATTCCTAAAACAGGACAAAGGTTCTTTCAAAGAAGGGTCATAGAAATATTGGTGGGTCTATGGTATTAGACTTGAGCAGAAGTGATTTTCAAAAGGGCCTTTGGCATTTGCGTAAAACCATTCTTTTTTCATAAGAAACAGATATAGCTCATTGGGCAGATGTTCTCCACCTGTGGGACATGACCTCCCACAGAGGTTGAATATCATATTCTGTATATCAGATGTCTACATTATGATTCATAACAGTAGCAAAATTACAGTTATCACAATATGTAGAATTGTATTAAAAGGTTGCAGCATTAGGAAGGTTGAGAACCACTCCTTTCCTCCTTTCCTAGAAGTTAAGGATGAAAGATAGACCTGATGAGGATGGGTATCAGCGAAGCAGGGGAGCAGATAGGGCCTTAGGGTGGCTGAGGAGGATGGGGGGAGGCACTGGGACTGGGGTAGAGAATGTTCAGTAGATATCGTCTTAGTGTTTGTTCCAGGACAGACATAGTGTACAGCTACTTTCTACGAATTCATTTGTCAGAAACAAACATCTGTTGAGCTCCTGTGTGTAACTGATCCACGCTATTATGGGACCTGCCTAATTCGAGGGTCTCTTTACACTTGTATTTCACACTTTCATTGCTCTGCATGTTTGGGGTTCTCCAAGCAGAAAGACGCACGCTCCACGTGTGTAGACAAAGGTGATTTCATGGCACTCTTCAGGGAGGTACAGATAGGACACACCAGTGTAGACTTATGTGGTCCTACAGGTCAATCATACTTAGAGAGTCCCCAGGGCAGCCAGGAACATTTGTGAGGAGTCCTTCGAGTAGAGGAGAAATGAAACTTAGAGTGTTGCCATTGGATGAAGGCTGGACAAGTGTCAAAGACAGAGCAGATTGAGGTCTCTACTGAGTGCTCCTAGGTCGCCATCAGAGAAAGAATTCAGACCCAAGAGATGTAAGGAATTGGGAGGAGGGCTTGCTACAGAGCAAAAAGTACACATTTGGGTGGAGCGCAAGCTTCTCATGAAAGAGTGGTGTCACCCGACTCCACTTGTCTAATTGGCGAGTTCGTCTAATTGGCCAGCTGCAGTAGAGAAAATCCCCCTTGCAGGGTTCACTTCCCCCTTTCTATCTTTATATGGGTCTGTCTTCAGACGCATGATGGGAACAGCTAATCTTGTATGCTAATGACATGGAGATGCCATTTAATGAAGAAAAGTTGGTTATGATCCCTCAGTCAGCCATGTTAGTCCTAGTTGGCTCGGGCTGGCCTTGTTTACCGTTTGAGCAGGCACAAGGTACTGTGCTATAGTGTGGCTCTACAGTTATATCAAGTAACCATGAGGTTTTTCCTCTTTTCCCCTGTGCCCAGCTAGCCTGCCTCAAGAGTAGGAGTTGGGGGTTAAATTTTGGAGTATATAGGCAAAGTTATGTACACAGGGAATGAAGCAGAAAGGGACAGAGGTAGAATTAGTTGGTATGTGGGGGACCTTGTGTCCACTGTACGTCTCATGAAGTTTTGTTACATTGAGACCTATGGAAGAGTCAATTGGACCCTTAAAAGTTTCAGGGTGATAAAAGGCAAGGAAAGTGGAGGAAAGGACCTCAATGTAAGGCCTAGGAGTCAAGCTGGGGTGGGACACGTGGTCAACAAAACTTGCTGTATCCCATATGTGCAGGAAGGATGGAAATGGCAGCTGAAGTATGGAAATGGGGCAGGCAGTGGTCCCTGCTATTCCAGCGAGTCAGTGGCTTGGCTCTTAGGTCTTTCCCCAGACATATCCATCTGCTCCTGCATGGTTCCTTTCACCCACCCCAAAGCTGCTCCCACTCCCTAAACCCTCCTTCAGGCCAGCCCTGAAATCTCATTCCATGCCATCCCAAGTCCAACTGATTACTTGCCTCCTCGTGCTAGTGCCAGACCCCTCTCAGGAGGTCAGGTACCACTATGATTCTTCTCTCTCCAGCCACGACCAATTTACCAAATATCTTAACTTCTCAACCTCAGAAAAGGAGAGGACCAGTGTGGTTGAACATAGATTCCAGGCAAGTGTGGGGACTTGGGAGCGAGGGAATTGGGAAGTAGGGACAGAGGAGCCTGGTGTGGGCTCTGCCATCAGTACCTTCTGTACAGGTGAATAATCTGGGACAGAGAGACATACCAGTCAGCATCAACTTCTGGGTGCCCATAGAGCTGAAGGGAGAAGCTGTGTGGACAGTGATGGTCTCCCACCCTCAGGTATATGGTTCCCTATGGCTCCTCAACTGATGCCCTTGGCTCATATCATTTGTGTTACTTATGAGTACCTGATGCTGTTCTCTACTTGTCTTCTAGAACCCATCCACCCAATGCTATTGGAACAGACTCAAGCCAACACAATCTGACCTCCTGACTCACATGCAAAAGAGTCCCGTGCTGGTGAGGAAAACTGGAATGTTTAAGCACATTGCACTGTGCATCAGAGGACCTGAGAGCTCACTTTCTGAATGCCAAATGGCACCTGCTGAACAAACAGCTCTATTTAGGCCTGCATGCTTCTGTCAAGTTCCACAGGTTAATGCTGTCTCTTACCCCTAGACTTAATTTCCTCCCGTCTGATACTATTTCTCTGTCCCCAGGACTGCTCCATTGCTGACTGCCTGCACTTCCACTGTGACATCCCCTATTTGGGCATCCAGGATGAGCTTGACTTCATTCTGAAGGGCAACCTAAGCTTCAGCTGGATCAGTCAGGTGCGTGGCCAATAGCAGAAGTCCTCCCCTGGACCATGTGTGCCTGATGGTTCTGGGGCACCCTTGGGTCAGGGCAGTTCTTGAACCCTGAGCTGCCCCAGAGCTAATACCCAGATCTGCCCCATCTCGTCTTTTGCAGACATCGCAGAAAAAGGTGTGGCTCCTGAGTGAGGCTGAAATCACATTCAACACATCTGTGTACTCCCAGCTGCCAGGACAGGAGGCATTTCTGAGAGCCCAGGTAATGACTGTGGCAGGTGGGAGCCAGGCTGGTGAGAGGGCTCCGAATGTTCAGTCTCTAGTGCTGCCTGGGGATCTGCCAGTCTAGAGGGAGGATGAATGAAGGTCCTTAGGCACTCAGAACGCATGAATGGTTCTGTAGCTCAATGGTTGGAACGGGGCATTGGCAAGGAAGAGGGAATAGTAAAGGCTGAGAATCTGGGGAGAGTGCGAGACAGCGTGAGACATGAGGCTTTCTAATGGTTCCATCTCCACCAGACAAAGACAGTGCTGGAGATGTATGAAGTTCACAACCCAGTCCCTCTCATCGTGGGCAGCTCAGTGGGAGGTCTGCTGCTGCTAGCTCTCATCACAGCTATACTTTACAAGGTGAGAGTTTTGTCCTTTGTACAGCAGGATTTGATCCTGTTCCCTCTACAGGGTGAGCAAGAGCTCATGCTGGAGTCCGAGGTACCGTCACCAGTACACATCGTGTGAGGAAACCCCCTCCACCCAGTTTTCTCTTGTTTGTGCCTCTAAGACACCTTTTCTTTTCTACTCTCCTTTACTTCTCTCTCCTTTTCTTTTCTACTCTCCTTTACTTCTCTCTCCCTTTCTTTTTCTATTCTCCTTTACTTCTCTGCATGTCCCTTATAGAAGAACAGAGTATAAGCTCAGGCAGGGATAATTGTTGACACAAGCCCCAGGGCTGGTCTGGGTTTTGGTCTTTTTCAGTTTGAGGGTGATTTAAGCCACATAATTTTGCCCTTGTCTAAATGATACAATATGTACTTGGTTATTTGAAAGTAGTAGAGGCTCCAGAAATGCTTACCCTTCCTCTAGTCCTCTCTCTCTCTCTCTCTCTCTCTCTCTCTCTCTCTCTCTCTCTCTCTTGTGTGTGTGTGTGTGTGTGTGTGTGTGTGTGTGTGGTATGTCCATGGATGTGTGTATACATGCATGGGCATGTAGGCACACATGAGTTTGTGGGAACACATGCATATGTCCATGTGTACATGTGAAGGCTATCTGAAGGTGTTAGGTGTCTGTCTCTATTGCTTTCTACCTTATATATTGGAGCAGGGCCTCTCACTTGAACTCAGAGATCATTAATTTGACTATTCTAGCTAGCCACCTTGTTCCAGGGATCCCCTGCCTCTACCTCCTGAACTCTGGGCTTACAGGTGGGACACCATGCCCATCCAGCCTTCACGTGGGTTCTGGTCTCATGCTTGCCAGTGAGTGCTTTGCTCACTGCAGACCTAGCTCCTCTCTTCTTCCTTCCGCTCACTTCATCCTGATTTTCATCTTCCTTCCCACAGGCTGGTTTCTTCAAACGTCAGTACAAGGAAATGTTGGAGGAAGCAAATGGACAGTTTGTCTCAGAAAATGGGACCCCAACCCCCCAGGTTGCTAAGTGAGAACTTCCCTCCCCATCTTCTTTGAGCCTGCCTGTCTGAGAGGTGTCCCAGATCTTGTACTCTCTGCTAAGTCAGCCCCGACAGTAAAGAAGCATTCTGCAGCAGGAATCCTGGGATCTGGCCAACTCTGCTCTTTGTGTCTTACTTGGGAAGGGCCATTGTCTGGTCAAAACTTTACCTAGAAACTTGGAACACAGGGTCTCTGCTATGGTCCAGAGAACTTGCGTAGGAATTTCTGCCTAGGAGCACACAGGTAGCTCAGTGGCCCCTTGTTTTGTTGGCCTCTAATGAGCTTTCTGTGACGAAGAATGAAAGTAGCCATTCATCCTTGTCTACTCCAGTGCCTCCTATGTACTTTCAGGATGTTAGAATTGAGTTCTATCTCAAGGAGGCGGGGCTTCAGATAGCCTGGGATGCTCTGCGCTTCCATGTTATCCTCATTTCTAATAAAGTACTGTTACCATCAGGTTGTAGCTTTTCTTGGAGACACTTAATCCCAAGGAAACATCTGGGTGATGTAGTTGATGGAACTGGATTCTAGGGTCAATGTTGCTAGCTGGGAAGAACCGTCCTATTGTCTCTGGTGTGTGGGGTTGGGGAGACACTGCTGTAGTACAGTCCTAGGTCAGAAAAGGCCTATGCCACTTTGCTGTGTGACTTTTGCGGGAGAAGACATAAACAAGCATCTGTTTGCCCAAGACAGAGCATGGATAAAAGTCAAAAGAAACTTCCACCCAAGTCTTGTCTAGAAAGCAAATGAGGGAGCTTGCAGCTCAGTTGCAGCCTGGTTTTCCCTTACAGCCTTACATCCTTACAGCCATCATGTGGTATCTTCAGCACTAGAAACTTCCCATTGAGTTCTAACAGGCAACTAAGGCAGTGGCAATAGATTTTATGGCTTCGGGGCAGCAGGAACCTCTTTGACTACTAACTCATAGGGAAGTAAGCCATTTTATGGTTTTCCCCACAAATGCAGCATGCCTTCTTTCAAACCCTTTAACTGCTGTTTCACTGTTCTCACAGATGCTGTCCTGAGTCTAGAGGCATTTGAGGACCAGCATTATATAAGGAAGCATTTTTCCTCCTGGCCCCAGCCTGTCTTTGCAGTGGGTATGGATAATGTAGACTCATGGCTGGTTTTGCTGCTAAGACCAGGAGACTGTAGAGTGCTCAGTATTAAACAGGACACTTAAGTCACCCTTTTCAAGGCTCAGGGAACACCACAGGAGGAGGAGTGGAAAGGATGTAAGAGTTGAATAGCAGAGAGGAGGGTTGTGAAAGGCTTTTTAAAGGCGTTCTCGAACAGCTGCAGTGGTTTGCATACAGCCTGTACAAAACCCAACTAGTAAATATTCAGAGAAGGTGCCCTGCCCTATCTAAAGGAGCTAATGGCATTCCCAGGTTGCTGGAAGAGAAGTCGTTGTCTTCAGGATGTCTCCACACTTCAGTGGATAGCTCTATACCCATGCCCATGCACTTGCCTTGGTTAAACCAAGTGGGTCACAAACCAAGACCAAAGACAAAACAAAATCACATGAAAGTAGGATGGGACTTGTGGGATTGGCCGGTTGGTTGGGTAAATAAAAGGATAAAGAGTTGAATAGAATTGAGGTGCAGCCCAACATACCCCACCTTCTCTACACTGGAAGGCCTAGCTCATGCAGCTTGCACACCAACTTTGCCTGCTGAACTCCCCAGCCCTCACGGCTCATGTGTTATCTTTACACTTGCAAGCCTAACTCCTGTCAAGTAGCTCATGCAGTTGCTGTGCCAGACCTAGATCCTCTCTTAGTCTTTTCTCTTGGTCCACTCACCAACCTACAGAGGCACTCTCCACCAGGGACAGCACCGCCACCACATTTGCTAAGAATCCAGACTGGGTAATACTAACCAAAGAACAGAACACTGGCCCTGCAAAGACAAGACAAGACATCAACACCAAGAAACACCTCAAATATCACAATTCCAGATACCTAGACTGTTGGGAGCACAAAGGTCCTTGTGCTTACTCACAGAGAAGCCTAGGGAAACCAGGAGTGTTAAACACACAGGGTTGTCTCTTAAAAGGAAGAGATGTATAGCCTGTTTTCTGCTGAAGTGGAGGTGCCCAATAGCCTGATGACTTCTGCTTTATTTGTATGGCCACGTCACATTTAACTCCCTCAAGTTCCCACAAGCAGTACTGAAGGTGGTTAATAGACCTAGGTGACCTTTGCATTATATGTATTATGGAAACCATACCAAATCCTTCCCAAGGTCCATAAAATAACACATATAGACTAATCTATAGAACCTATCTTCTTGGAGGAAGTGACATGTACTTTGAGAAAAGTTTAGATATAATTATGCAGCATTGTGTATATGAAACTGTGTTATACCAAGACCCATTTTTCCAAAGTGTACTATACTTACACTAAGCCTAAATAAACTATCTGGTGTTTGACTCTAGAAGGTTGAACCAACACAGACTACTGAGTTGTGTTGACTGGATTCCTTCTTGCATCACAGGGATCATTACTCTGCTGGCCTTGGTGATCACAGAGCCCCTCTCACTAGTGTACACACACACACACACACACACATACACACCAATAACAACCAAAACCCTTACATGAACAGCTAAGACAATATGCCTTCACCAGAATCCAGTAACCCCATTACAGTAGGCCCTGAGAAATGTAATATAACTGAAGCACAAGACAAAGACTTCAAAATACCAATTACAATTATGTTCAAGGGTCTTTAAAAGGATATGAATAAATATCTCAGTGAAGATTATAAAGCACAAACAGTTGAATGAAGTAATGAAGACATTTCAAGGCATGAAAGTAGAATTTAACAAAGAGATAGAAAACCCAAACTCCAATAAAACTGGAAATGAAAAACCTGGGATGTCAGACAAAAACTTCAGAGTTAAATCTCACTAACAGAGTACAAGACTTGGGAGAGGGAATCTTGCCTAGACCTTCCTGGCATCACAAGTACTGAGATGGGACAAGAGTTGGATGAAGGCCAAAGACCGATGATCTGTGGCTTTGTAAGTCTCGTACTGTTCTAGAGGCCAGAAGCTCATGACCTCTGGAAACTTTCTTACTGTTCTGTGCCCACAAGCCCTGGTTTCTTACTAGTTGTGCTTTAATAAGCACTGTTTTCATACTCTGTAGCTCTCTTACTATTTGTGCTTTAATAAGTCGCTGGCTTCTCTTTTCTCTAGCCCAAGGACCTCTCACTGGCCAGGTGAGAGGTGTAGAATTCATTAACTCTTTGTGAACCATAGAGAAAAGAAAGGAAAACAATTAAAATCTTTTAAAAAGGCAATATGCACAGACACATATACATTTACACACACACACACACACACACACAAACACACTCTTGTCAGACCTGACCACCTGTCTTATGAGCTCCACAACTGTTCATGCATACTTACAAACATACACAAATACCTACATACGTATGTATAGACAAACAGACATATACATACATATACATTTGGTGGATAGGACAGAACCCCCAATCCACATACATGTATTTTGTGGGTGGAAGGGGCAGAGCCCCAGATGCCACCACTTTGTCCTTTTTCTCTGACTTTCTTACACCTTCTTAGACAGAAGTTCTTTAGAAAATTACCTCATAGATAAAATGTTACACACAAGGGGAGCTATGGAAAGATGTTACTAGGTAAGTTCAAAGTAGAGTTTCATTCTATGAGCTCATTTTAAGTTCAAAGCAATATGGCCTCACTTTATCATCCTTGGATCTGACCTAGACTGAATGTTTTTCCTTGATTACAAATATGTCCCAAGCCTATTTCTCTTTTTATTGTAATTGTGAGAGCTTATTGTATTTATTATGCAGCCTTTACTTACTTTTCAATGAGGAATGGGCACATTCTATTCTTGAGTCTAACCTTATTATATATTTCTGGCAAAACAACTAAAATCATCTCCTAAAACTTTCTTCTTAAAATTATTTGAAACAAATCATGAATTCTATACAATCATTAATTCACCTAAACAGTGTTAATTCATGAAAGTTCATCTTTATGTTGATCTGCAGGAAATCTTTCCAAAGGGTGGGCCCAGGAATCATTAGACTTTGTAATAGGGATAGAGAAAGACATATTAACTGCAAGAAGCAATCCTGAGATGAAGTCTCTTCATATGGGACCTTGCCTCTCAGAGATCACACATCATAGGCCTTGCAAAAATTGTGGGCCACCTCCAGGAAAGTCACCTGCTAGCCTTAACCTCTCTTAGATGGTACCTCAGGTCTTAAAGACAAGGTTCTGTCAGGAACCATCTAAGAAGAAATGGATAGGTCAGCCAAAGAAAGTGTTTGTTTTAGTCAGGGTTTCTATTCCTGCACAAACATCATGACCAAGAAGCAAGTTGGGGAGGAAAGGGTTTATTAAGCTTACTTCCACATGGCTGTTGATCACCAGAGGAAGTCAGGACTGGAACTCAAGCAGGTCAGGAAGCAGGAGCTGATGCAGAGGCCATGGACGGATGTTCCTTACTGGCTTGCTTTCTCTGGCTTGCTCAGTCTGCTCTCTTATAGAACCCAAGACTTCCAGCCCAGGGATGGCATCATCCACAAGGGGCCCTACCCCCTTGATCACTAATTAAGAAAATGCCCCACAGCTGGGTCTCATGGAGGCACTTCCCCAACTGAAGCTCCCTTCTCTGTGATAACTCCAGCCTGTGTCAAGTTGACACACAAAACCAGCCAGTACAGTGTTAAATTAAAAAAAAAATTCAGGCATAAAATATCTAGGAAACCTGGGGCACTCTGAAAAGACCCAATCTATAGGTAAGGGGGACAAAGAAAAAAGAAGAAACCCAGGTTAAAGATACAGAAAATATTTTTAACAGAAAAATAGAAGAAAAAAATGTCCAACCTAAAGAAGGAGATGCCTATTAAGGTATAAGAAGGATACAGAATATCAAATAGGCAGGACTGAAAAAGAATTCCCCATCACACATAATACTTAAAGCATTGCCTGTACAGAACAAAGAAAGGGTATCAAAATATGTGACAGGAAAATATCAAGTCACATATAAAGGCAGGCCTATTAGAATAACACCTGACTTCTCAGTGGAGATTTTAAAGCCCAGAAAGGTCTGAAAAGATGGTCTAAAAACTTTGAGATATCATAGATGCCAGCTCATTCTATAATACTCAGAAAATTATCAATCACAGTTGATAGAGAAAGAAAAACATTCCACAATTAAACCAAATGTAAGTACTGTCTATCTACAGAAGACATTAGAAAGAAAACTTCTTCAGTCTGGAGATGTTAACTGCACCCAAGAAGATACTAGGAATAACTAATCCCAGAGGTGTAGATCAAAGAGGGGGAAATTTAACCAATTTCTAATAACAAAATAACAGGAATCAAGAAACACTTCTCATTGATAACTCAATAAAATACCCAGACTAGCAGACTACATTAGAAAACAGAATCCATCTTTCTGCCACATCCAAGAAATAGACTTCATCATCAAGGGTAGACATTACTTCAGGGCATTTCTAGTAAATCACCACAAGAAGCAAGCAAGTATAGTTAATATCGGTGAAAGTTGACTCCAGCCAAGAAGAAGCCAAAGAGATGAGGAAGGATGCTAAATAGCAGTCAGAG
>JADRCC010574428.1:0-10858 GCA_019843855.1 Hylomyscus alleni | reverse complement strand
ACCTCCCCATCACATACTTCCATATCACAGTGGCTTCTGCTGCAGGCTGGCCTCGAGGCCTCTGGGGGTCTTCTGCCTGCCAATACCGTACCATATGTAATATTTAAATAAAGGAGAGGAGTACATGTAGTTAATTTTAATTCATAAGAAAAAATGATACTCATAAATTGCTGAGAGGATGTATATACTAAAAATCTTAGAAAATTCATGATGAATTTTTTTCTTTTCGAGTTTATTGTATAATTATAACCCTTCTCCCTTCCCTTTTCTTCCTTCAAACCCTCTCCTAATGATGAATTTTTATTAAACTACATTGCTATTTCATGCTATCATCTATTGAGCATCCTAGACAATGCAATAAGATGAGAAAAAAGAATAGAAGTTACAAAAATCAGAATTTCCAGAACAAATCTTATTTTAGTTAACATATTTGATTATACAATAAAGCTAATAGAATCTAGCAACCACAGGCATACTTCATCAGAGACCCTCAATGCTGCTAGATACAAGATCAATATAAAAGCCAATATTCTTTTCACATTCAAGAATAGGTAATTGGAAAAGATAATGATACATCAGTGGAAATAAAATTATAAAGAGTTTAGGAACAAATAATACCCATTAGGCCAGCAAATTTAATTCTGATATTCCTCAACTCACTATGAGGCTTATATTCCAATAAACCCATGTTAAGATGAAAATACTGTAGGCTAAAAATGCATCCTAAATGCCAATGCTTAGCAGTTCAGTATCCTGTAGAATACTGGTTGCTTACCTTTTTAGTAGTATGAATTCTAGATGCATGGCTTGCTGCTGCTACCTGCATCTCTAGAAAGTGTTGTGCTGTATATTGAATGACTCTAACCCAAGGAAAAAAAAGTCCAAGTATAAAATATGACTTCTTCTGAATCCATACTGATTAGGCTCCACTGTGAAGCTCGGGAATCATAACTAGTCTAGTCGCGTTGTAAGTCGGAGAGCAATTGTTTATAGTTACTAACTCAAATGTGCATGAGAAGGAAGGTCCATAAACTAGGGGTGGGAAAATAAATGCATACAACTGTTTTGGAAAACAGCTTGATAACATTTACTACAGAGGAAGATGTGCAAATGCCACTACCAGTAATTTCTCTTGGAGGTTTGGTTTCTAGAGGAAATTTAGCAAAATGCTCAAGGATACATGTACAAAAGCATTCATCGCTGCAGCTCTTTAAAGCAATAAAGAATTGAGAACAAAGTAAATGATGATCAGCAGGAGAATGTTATGTTTACACAGCAATTGCAATGAATGAATGAACTAAATCTACAAGCATCAATTTCAGTGGGAAAGGAAGTGTCAGAGAATAGTGGTTAATGCACATTCTGAAAGCCTACAGTCCCACGCTGTACGGCTACATGCATATGTAACAAAGCATTGCATAGGAAAGTGATAAACCCCAAATGCCAGCTAGTGATTCCTTCCAGCCATAGAAGAAGAACATGACACAAGGAAGACCTCTTATATTCATCCTGATGTACGTGATCTGAAATGAACATGAGAAAATGTCAATGTTTGATAAAGCTGCCATGAAGTTATCTTTAAGGTATTCTGAGTGTTTGGTATATTTTATAATATTTGCAAGGTGGGAGACACCATCTAGGAAGTCTAATTTTTTGTAATGTCATAGTCCACACTCGAGCTTGCAGAATTTCTGCCAGCTGGACATTTCAACTTTCCTTTCTTAGTTCTTTATCTCTTCCTTAGGAGTTAGGATGAGGCCATAGCTGCATAACCAGCAGAGTGGCACAATGTAAGAGTCCCTACACTGTGCTAGTTTGCTGTGACAAACACCATGACTGTGATGGTTTGTATATGCTTGGTCCAGGGAATGGCACTATTAGAGGGTGTGGCCCTGTTGGAGTAGGTGTGGCCTTGTTGGAGTAGGTGTCACTGTGGGTGTGAACTTTAAGACCCTCATCCTAGCTGTTTGGAAGCCAGTATTCTGCTAGCAGCCTTCAGAGGAAGATGTAGAACTCTCAGCTCCTACTGCACCATACCTGCCTGGATGCTGCCGTGGCTCCCTCCTTGATGATACTGGACTGAAGCACTGAGCCTATAAGCCAGCCCCAATTAAATGTTGTCCTTATAAGAGTTGCCTTGGTCATGATGTCTGTTCACAGCAGTGAAACCCTAACTAAGGCAATGGCAAAAAGCCACTTGAGGACAAAAAGGAGGGTATTTGGCTTGTAGGCTACAATTCATCATTGAAGGAACCAAGGGCAGGGACTTTCTCGCACAACCCAGGACTACCTCCTTAGGGTGGCACAACCCATACTGAGCTGGGCCCTTCTATGTCAAGAAAATGCTAAGAAAATGCTTCAATGAGATGCCAACAGGCCAATTTAGTGGAGGCAATTCCCCAGAAGAAGAGCCCTCTTCCCAGGTAACTCTAGTTTGTTTTTCAGAAAAAAAAAAGTTACCAGAGCATACTATGTTTATTTGTTTACCCTTTTGAACAAAAGAAATTAAGACACTCCTTTATCCCAGCACTTGGGAGGCAGAGGCAGGCAGATTTCTGAGTTCGAGTCCAGCCTAGTCTACAGAGTAAGTTCCAGGACAGCCAGGGCTATACAGAGAAACCCTGTCTCGAAAAACCAAAAAAAAAAAAAAAAAAATTAAGACATGTTCTCTGGCAAAGAGTCGTTAGGGTGATATTGAGAATGAAAAAGTGGGTGGGATGGAGTTATTGACCAAACTTCTACTTGATTCATTCTTTCAAGCTCTGTTCTAAATCCATCCTGATATCTCCCATCTTCTCAGTCCTGTTTTTGAGGGTATGTTGATTTATTCTCATTTGACAAAGCTTTTCCCCACTTCCTTTCTGTGTGTGGAACTTTACTTATCTCACAGGATATGCGCCCCGCCCCCTTGACCTTCGCCTGAAAATTCTAAACAAGCCCCACTCTTGTCCCCTCTCTCCTCCACCCCAATCTTCTAGGCAGCTTTGTCCTTATCATATTTTCAAAAGAAAGAATTCAGCTCAAAGTACAATAGCAGTGTCATCTTGTGAAGCACTCTTGCTTCCATGTGGGTAGAACAGGGCAATTCTTGATTGAAAAGACCTAGTGTTCCTAGCTTGCCGTCTCCTCTAAGTACAATTCACTTCTGCCTGTTCTGTGCTCAAAAGTTCTATCCTTGATATTTTCAGTGAATAGACCTATGATTAAATATAAGGAGTACATATTCTTTTCTATATGAGTCATACTTTGCAATCTATGTTATCTTCCCTATTTCTCCACCAAAGACTATACGATGGAACAGAAATTACTGTCCTCATTTACTCCCGAAAAGACCTAGGTATAAAGACATCCACTTCTTAGAGTTTGTCACCTGTAGAAGGAAGCCTTTAATTGAAGTTAATAGAAGCGGAACACCCAGCAAAGGGAAGTTTCGAGTCATCATGATATTAGACGTAGACAATTCCGTGTAAAAGAATCTCTTCACTTGGCTCTGCTCAAGGATTTCCATGGAAGCAGGTGGGTTCAAGTGAGTTTTCCTTGTATCACAAAGATTTTCTTTATGATGTGATGTACTGGATAGTTTTATGTCAACTTGTCATGAGCTGCAGTCATCCAAGAGGAGAGAACCTCATTTAAGAAAATGCTTCCAGAAGATTGAATTGTAAGCTCGCCTGTAAAGCATTTTCTTAATTAGTGACTGTACTGGCTGGTTTTGTGTGTCAACTTGACACAGGCTGGAGTTATCACAGAGAAGGGAGTTTCAGTTGGGGAAGTGCCTCCATGAGATCCAGCTGTGGAGCATTTTCTCAATTACTGATCAAGGGGGTAGGGCCCCTTGTGGGTGGTGCCATCCCTGGGCTGGAAATCTTGGGTTCTATAAGAGAGCAGGCTGAGCAAGTCAGGAGAAGCAAGCCAGTAAGAAATATCTCTCTGTGGCCTCTGCATCAGCTCCTGCTTCCTGACGTGCTTGAGTTCCAGTCTTGACTTCCTCTGGTGATCAACAGCCATGTGGAAGTAAGCTCGATAAACCCTTTCCTCCCCAACTTGCTTCTTGGTCATGATGTTTGTGCAGGAATAGAAACCCTGACTAAGACAGTGACTAATGGGGGAGGTCCCAGCTGATTGTGGGTGGTGCCATGCCTGGGCTGGTGGTCCTGGGTTGTATAAGAAAGCAGGCTGAGCAAGCCATAAGGAGCAAGCCACCAAGATGTATGGCCTCTGCATCAGCTCCTGCCTACAGGTTCCTGTCTCCTTGAGTTCCTGTCCTGACTTCCTTCAATGATGAACTTTGATATGGAAGTGTAAGCCAAATAAATCCTTTCCATCCCGTCTTGCCTTTTGGTCATGGTATTTCATTGCAGCAATAGAAACCCTGACTAAGACACAAGAGCAGAGAGTTTTTCCACTTAAGAAAAGCAGAGCATGGGAGAGAAACTGAAGGGTTTTTCAGCAATCCCAGAAGGAGAAGCTGGAGACAACTAGAGTTGAAAAGGACAGAAAGCAAGTGGGAGGGAGGAGGAGGGAGTGACAGAGAAGCGAAAGTGTGAAACCCTTTGCCCCCAATTTATCTTCATGAGAATTTGCTATGTGAAAATACCCACTTGAAAATGAGATAAATAAAGAAGTAATTATTTGCATTACAAATTAACTTTTCACTTCAAAAGAGTATTTGCCACAGGTGTGATTCTGTGATGTGAGACTTTAGAAAAGAAGGTAAGTCAGGACAGGTGGGAGATTTAAACAATAGGACTTTCCCCGGTGATGAAGGGGAAGACAGACAAAGAAAGAGGTGGTCCTACAGGGAGTTCTCTGCAGAGCACAGGCTTTGACACAGACAGGAATGGAATGGAAGAGGGTAAAGTCCACAATAAGCAGAGCCTTTTGAACAGAGCTGCTTTGCTTAAGGAAAAGAAGCTCTCGCGAGCGCGCGCGCGCGCACACACACACACACACACACACACACACACACACACACACACAGACTCATATTTTGAGTAAGAAGTGTAATGTCAACAGACTGTAAGGGTTTGCACATTTTTGTTTATTTCGCTTCTGAATTCTTCAAGGTGCAAAAGATGATTTTAACAAAATGGGGACGAAGGTATTTGTGTAGAAGGCATACATTGAAATTAATTCTATTGCAAAAGGGACAGAGATCCTTAGAATCTAGTCATCCAAGACAGAAGCATTACTAGAACAAATCTGAGATGAAAGTTGTGAAGGACAGACACAGGAAAGACTGAACTTGGACTATGCTGACCAGCAACTCTTTATTTCTCCCTCTGCTTACGGCTTAGGTAATTCCACTAAGTGTATCTCGTGTGAATGCAAGGAACCCAGCTCAGCTCCCTTACAGAACCTAGAGAAGATGAAAACCAAGTCTCTGAGGCAGTAGGCAGAGGGAAGGGACACAAGGACTCAGCACAGTCAAGTTGTAAAGGAGGCAACTGGGGGATTGAAGAAGCGCCATCTCAATCCTTCTTTGCTACTGTGATTCAATAACTTGATAATCATAAAAGAGCAAAGATTTACTTTGTTTCATAGTTTCAGAAGGTCTCAGGTCATCATGGCAGAGAAAGTAAGGAGGAGTTCATGCTGGTGAGAGCCCGTGGCAGAGGTTTCTCCTGTTATAGCATTGTGAAGGGAGAGTGTACTGAAACCTGGTGGTAGGGGATAGCCTCAAAGACTTGCCTCTAATGTCCATCTCTAGCAAATAGGGCCTGCGTCCTAAAAATTCCACAGCCTCCTAAAACAGCACCAACAGCTGGTGAACAAGCATTCACACCATAAGTCGGTAAGGGCTATCTAAGTTTCAAACCTTAACAGTTTACACCAAGGATGGTGACCACCTCATAACACCACATGAATGCCATCTAACTTCAGGAGTTTCAGTATCTGAACTGTCTTAACACCTAAAAGCCCCGAATTCAGTCTCTTTTAAAACTCAAGGCAAATAGGTTGATTTGTTATATTTTATGTGGGTACATGTATAATGCACACATTTTGTGTGTGTGTGTGTGTGTGTGTGTGTGTATGTGTATGTATATGTGTACCCGAATGTGTGCCTGGTACCCACGGAGGTCAAAAGAGGATGTAAGATCCCTTGGAAATGAAGTTCTGGTTGGTTGTAAGCCAGCATATGAGCACTGGGAAACAAATCCAGGGTCTCTGTAAGAGCAAGTGCCTCTAGCTGTTGAGCCCATCTCTCCAGCCCCAACAAGGCAGACTTTCAACCCTGAGTCCCAGTATCATAAAAATAGAACTTACATAACTCCAATATACAATGGTGTGCAAATGAAGCAAAAGTTGCCTTTCTATGTGCCTCTTGAGACATTGCAGATGTGGCTGCTGTGTCACATGTACAGTAGGTGGCACAGAGGGGAGAGGCTATGCCTGCGCTCAGAGTTCTGACCTATGAGCATGAATGATTAGTAGCCTAAGATTGACTGAGATCACAGTAAGTCTGGCACCAGGGGGTCTGGACAGGGAGCCAGCCTAAGATGATCACCAACCCAGAGCTATGACACGTAGCAAGTCAGAGACTAGAAGAACCCCTTTTGGGAACACCTGGGGACATGCTGATATCTGAGGACCGTGAAGAACTGGCCTCACCCCTCACTGGGCATTGTGAGAGAGCTGGCCTTGAGGGCATGAGAGGAGGAGAGCTCACTCACTCTTAGCCATCTGCAGTACTCAGGAGAACAGACTGTACACTGCAGGAGTTTTGAGTGAGCCACTCCTATGGGGTGGGATGAACAAGGGAGAGATACTTTCTTCCTCTCTCACCCTTACCACCTCTGATGGGAGATCTGGACCTGGGCTCCTGAGAGCAGGCGAGCTCATGGGCACACCAGCTCAGGTACCTCTCAGGCCAGATCCAGGGCTTTGAATTGGCCCACCCCAACTTCTACCCCATCTATGAACTCCTGGAGTGCATGAAAGGCCCCGTCCTACAAATCCAAAATCACGGGATCTCCATAACACAGGACAATAACAGGATATGCGAGATGAGTCCCAGTGAGGTTCCAGTATTGATGGAGTGACAGAAGCCATGGGCCTCATACCATACCATCAAGTCATTGCAGTGAACATTTGAAAGCAAAGAAGTGTGGACAAAAGGTACACTGTGGGACACACTGTGACACACTACAGCTTCCGCAACAAGTTTTGTTTTTCTCTACTGTTGGGGACGTTGTAAGGGTGGAAAGGGTGTCTGAGTGGAGGGGGAGATGAGTAGGGTTGGGGTACACGATGTGAAATTCACAAAGAACCAATACGTTTTTTTAAAATCCCATCTAGAATGGAGGGAAGTTGGACTAAAGCAATAATGAAGCCTCCAGGAGCAGACTCCAGACACTATGTCTTCGTGTCCAGGGTACCAGGATGTCATTAAGTTGACTCCAATAGACATGGGCAGCCCTACTTCTATGACCCTCCTACCTGTAACATACCTGGCCTTTCACCTGGGCTGGCTTCGCTCCGTGTCTACAGCTTTCTTTAGCAAATGTCATGTCATATTTAGCATCTCTAGAAATCCTCCAATTTCCATTACAATTTAAGCTTTATACTGATGACTTTATGTATCACCTTCTTGGGGGCTTCCATCGGGGAATTTGAAGCTATGTGCTACTTGGCTTCACAAACATTCTAGTCTTTTAAGGGCACTAATATTATCCTCATATCAGAACCTCATTATTAAGATCTAACTTATTCCTAATTATGTCCCTATAAGTCCTATATACAGGTATGGTTAGATTGTTGGTAAGGGCTTAACATATGAATTTTGGGGAGGCACAGCCAAGTTTCTAGCATACTCCTCTGTGGTCATTCATTGTTAGTTTCTACTTCCTGTCCAAGTCAACTACTACTGTATTGTTTGTCTCTATAGAATTTTATTTTAAGGTACATTTTATACAGATAGGATTGTATAATTCACCTCCTCCTTTCCACTAGAGATAGAAGGCATCGCCTTATGCACAGCAGATAAGCACTCTACCACTGAACTATAGCTCCAACTCTTGCGTTTCCTTTTCCTGTTTTGTTGGTTGGTTGTTTTGAGACAAGGTCTTGCTATGCAGCCAAGGCTATGCTAGAGCTTATTATGTAGCCCAGGCTGTTGTCAAACTCCTGATCTTCTCTCTCAGTCTCCTGAGTGCTGGGATTCAGCACCTATACACTCTTGTATCTTTTTTCTTCCACTTAGTGTAAGTTTATCAACTAGTTATCTAGTTATCTAGTTATCTCAGTGCTGTTTGTTTAAAACACTCTTTTACTCATAATCTGTCTTTGTTGAAATCAATACACACCCACACACCCACACATATATAGAAATCAAAATCAATCAGGAGACTGAGACAGATCAGATATATAGATGTGTATGTGTGTGTGTGTGTGTGTGTGTGAAGATTTTAGACTTCTAGTGTTTTTTTTTCAGTTGGTATATTTGTATGTAAATACCATATTTGGTAACCTTATTTTTTTTATAGTGCCATATTGAACCTAGGGCCTTGTGCCCCCGGAGAGCATTTTATGACCACATAGAGTACATTCTCAGCCTTTGGGTTTTTGAGACAGGATCTTGTTCATCTGAGGTGTCCTCAAACTCACATCCTCTTGCCTTGGTCTCTCAAATGCTAGAGTCCTACTTCCAGACATGTAGCCTTGGTCTGGCTAGAAACTGTAACTTACAGTAAGTTTTGAAATCAGGGAGTGAGAATTCTCTACCCCTTCTCCCCATTTTTGGAAATAATTAATTTCCTTCTGTCTCTATGGATTTACCTATTCTGGATATCTCTTCTTTTTAAAATTTGTTTTGGCTAGTCTGGGTTTTTTGCATTTCTATATAAATTTACAATCTGCTCGTAAGATTTTTTTTTTTTAAGAAAAAAAAGTCTCCTGGAATTTTGAGAGTTGCCTAAGTATATATATCAACTTGTAGGAAATTGTCTTCTCAACTGAGCCTTCCCTCAATCTGAGGGTATGACATGTTAAAGGTTCCCATCCTTTTTGATTTGTTAATTTTCACAACTAAATGTTTTAATGAAAACTAGTCATTTAAAGTGAATAATTCAGTGACATTTGGTAATTTACAATATCATGCAACCACTCTCTTCCTATGCCGTTCCATTTTCATTATCATAGGAGGAAATCAGGCGCCCATGAAGCAGTTAGCCCTCTTTCTCCTTTCTTCCCATGTTGAGAACTACCAATCTAATTTTTATCTCTGTGAATTTATCCATTCTGAATATTTAATAAGACTAAATTGTAATAGATGTGATTTGTGTGTCTGGCTTCTTGCATTAGTGGAGTGTGTTTATCCATACCGTACCATGAACCAATATTTTATTCCTTTGTATTGAAAAGATGAAAGTTATTTTGAGACTTACTAGAGATTATAGACCCTCCTACTAAACTTCCATAGGAAGAGAAACCAACTAGATCCCTGGCGTTGCTGCTTCTAGAGTCTATTATATGAAGAAAGTAGAATAAAGTGGCATGAAGAGTAGCTTGTGTGGATGCTTGGATGTGTGCATCCCAGATCTCACTTGGGGATTTGTTGTTTAGAATGGAATAAAAGCTTTCAACTGAAGAGAGTCCCTGTCTAAATCATGCCCCCTCTTTAGAGGTACTTGTAATCTAGTGACCATCTGGGATCAGGAATAGTCTACCTGCTTCAACGTTTCCTGTGGGATTCTTCTTTGTGCGATTCCATCATCCTTTTTGCACTTACTCTGCTTCCCCCAACCTCTTACACGTGTTGATCCCTAAGTCATAGCCTATTAAATGTCTCTATTCTCTATGCAAATTTCCTTTTCAGAATTTTAATATGAGCCCTACAAAGTCAATGCAATTTGAGTTGGGTCATTAAAAATTGAATATTCCAATCATGGGGAATAATGAATCTATGGCACTCTGAACTGATTCAACAACATTTAAAGGATTATAACTTATTGAGGTCTCGTAGTTTAAGAGAAACTAATAAAATGACTATATTCGGAGGAAATCAACCGGGATAGTAGTGCAAGAAAATGACTCTTGAGTTAGAGCTAGAGGAGTCGAAACATTGAGAATTGTCTTAAATTCACATAAGAAAGATGGAACCTAAAGATTGGTTTTAAAAGGAGACAGATTTTGGCTGAATAATAGCAGGATTTTTTTAAACATACATTTTTTTAAAAAATGTATCATTTTATTTTATGTATTTGGGTGTTTGCCTGTGTGTATGTCTGTGAACACTTGCAAGCCTGGTACCTGTGGAAGCCAAAAGAGGGTTTCAGATGCCCAGGAACTAGAGTTACAGATGGTTCTGAGCCTCCGTGTGGATGCGGAGAGTCAAACTCTGGTCTTCCGCATACACGTGCTCTTATCTGCTGAGCCATCTCTCCAGACCTGGTGGGATGTCTTTTTTCTTTTTTTTTAAAGGACAACTTGGGGGCTGGAGAGATGGCTCAGTGGTTAAGAACACTGACTGCTCTTCCAAAGGTCCCGAGTTCAAATCCCAGCAACCCACATGGTGGCTCACAACCATCTGTAATGAGATCTGATGCCCTCTTCTGGTGTGTCTGAAAACAGCTACAGTGTACTTACATATAATAATAATAATAATAATAATAATAATAATAATAATAATAATAAAATCTTTAAAAGGACAACTTGTCATGTCTTGGGAAGTAATGAGCCAGCTCCTTAACACAGATGGGTGATCACAGATCATAATATTCATGAGAGGATTTATATACTAATAACTGGGATACAGTCCTTTTTGATTCTCAAATCTCGTGATAATAGCTTGTGATAAATTATAAGCTTTTTAAGGGTCTTAATGTAGAGACTTATGGTATCTACTCAACTGAAATGC
>JADRCC010574427.1:0-27351 GCA_019843855.1 Hylomyscus alleni | reverse complement strand
AAAGGAAAGAGAAAGTCTACTGGTGACATAGCGAGGCTGGTAGAGTGAAGCAGCCAAGCATGCGTGAAGCTCTGGGTTCACTCCCCAGTACCACATAAACTAGGCATGGAAGCACACACCTACTAACTTCAGCACTTAGAGAGTATAGGCTGGAAGATCAGAAGTTCTAGTCTTTGACCTCACAGTGGGTTCAAGGCTAGCCATACACAAGACCATGTCTCAAACAAAACAAGCCTACCTAATATATTTCTGCAAAAACCTTTAGACTATACAAATGACACAGCTGTTAAAATTTAAAGTTAAAATGTCAAAACTCTAAACACAAGCCTACAATATCATATGAAAAATAATCAACAGATAAAGGCAATAAAATAATTCTTCATTCATAGACATGGTTAGACCTAAAGTAACACAAATAGTTAATGTAGTCATTCTCAATCTCACCTCTAGGTGATCAACAGAATGAGAACAAAAAAGTTATCAACTAAATAGTGTAACCCATCTTAGTTAAGCATGACAAGCTCTGTTCAATGGTTCTGTATCTGAAAAATTACCGGAAATAAATTCTTTGTAATTTTTGAATGTTTTCAACTTTATAAAACGACTTAACTTCAACGGCACTCATCCTTATGTAATACAGCTCTCACTGCATTCCAAAAGTGGAAAGTGAGAAGCAGCGTAATGGCCTTTCAGAGCAACTGGTCTTTCGGCTCTCTATAAAATCAGGCCATGATGGTTTCTTGTTAAAATGAATATTAAAATTTAAATAAAAAACTCTTAGGGAAAGCAGTGAGTTGTGGGACAAATACCAAAACATTAGGAACTGTGCGTTTAGGAAAAGCTGTACCATTAAACAGTTGTGAGACCGTGACCGATTCTTGTTTCATCAGTATGTAAATGTTTGAGACTTACTAAAGAATTTAAATCTGTGTGTGTGTGCAGCAATATGCACATATGTGTGCAGGTACACGTGTACATGTGAAGCCAGAGGAGGGTGTCAAGTGACCTCCTCTCCCACTCTCTGCTCTATTCCTTGAGCCTGGACCCTGAGCCAGGGCTCGTGTTCCCAGCTATCCAGTGATCTTTCTATCTCTGTGCTCCAGTGCTGGGTCTCAGGAACCTGACTTACAGGTGCTAGGATCTAAATCCAGATCTTCACTGTTGTGCAGCAAGTGCTCTTAGCCATAAGCAATCTCTTCAGCCCTAGATTTTAAAATTTCAAAAGAATTTCACAAGGAATTCATTTTACAAAGCAAAAGATAACTGGTTACAGGAATAATTATTTCCTATAGTCCTTAAAGTTTTTTCATATTTGTGTGTATATATTAAGTATTCAATAGAGAATAATTGAATGAAACAAGTAAGTTTTATACACTAGGATATAATGTATATTCATGTTTATGAAAACAAAATTAACAGCCTTGCTTAGAACCACTGATTCATTCAACACCCAGGTATTAAGTGCTAATGGCACAACAAGGGCTGGAGATCCAAATATGCTGTGGTAGATGCAGTTCTCCCTCATGAAACATATTCCAGGAGGGTGCGGCAAGGAAGATGGACCGAGCATTACACATAGTCAGAGGCTTTCGGGAAACAAAAGGGCAGCTCTGTTAAGTCACGGCAAGGGCGGCTAGTTGAGTTAAGTCTGAAAAGGCCTCCTTGAAGAGGGACATGGAAGCACAGAACCTAAACAAGCTATCCAGAAGAGTAAAAAAATAATAAATAAATTAAAACAATTGGATAAAACAAAGCAAAAGCACAAAGAGGATGACAGGGACATATCCTGGCACATGTGCGTTGAGATTTGGTCGGCTGCTGTGTTTTGTCACATTAAATACTGGCCCCCAAGATCTGGTGGCCGCAGGGATGAGATCTTCAAGTACACCTGGGTATGCTATGTAACCTTGCCCCCCAAATTAACCCTGATTGGTTAATAAAGATGCCTACAGCCTGCAGTTGGGCAGAAGAGAGGAAGGCGGGGCTTTGGTTCCAGGGCTTGGGGTCTGAAGCAGAGCAGAGGAGAAAGAGAGAGAAAGAGATGTCATAGGTAAAGAATCACAAGAACTGGCCACGAGGGCTGGCCAGTTGGAGTCAAAGCGGCCCAGGTAGAATATGGCAAGTTTTATCTAAGAGTTAATGGCAGGGAATTAGACAAAATAGTTTAGAGGGTTGATATCTGTCCCAACTCTAGTGCTGTCTAAAGCTCATTATAAATAAAAATGATGTCTTTTACCTGGGAACTAAATGATCTAAGGTGGGATAGAAAACCCCAATTGATATTAATTTTAACAACAACATATATGGGAAAGGAAACAGGCCCAGGTAGTAGACAGCTGGCTGCAAAGAAACAAAGTAACATGAAACAATAAGATGACCAACACAGCATGGAAGGTGTTACAGGCCCAGGGAAAGCTAATTCATTTGAGAGAATTGGGGGAAGAGGGGAGTATTAAAATAAAATCTCTTCCAGTAAGAAGACTGGGTGAGGTTCTATGTAAGCACACTCCACCTCTGCTTATGGTCTGGAGTCTAGCAGAAAACTAAAAGCCAAAACTGATGCCGTCCAATTGCTAAAACATCACTGGAGCCCTGCATCTCATCCTCGCTGGTAGCACTGCAGCTCCTCTGGCACAGGAGAATTGGTGTCTCCCACTGAGCTGACTCCAGTGAGCCACCTACTGGCTCAGGGACATGGACTTCTATCCTACCACAAAGAAAACCCTGAGCTGCATGCACTCACCGGCAACCTCTACCTATGGAAGAAAGACACAACACTAAGCCTACACAAACTATTTCAGAAAACAGAGAAGGGACATGACCCAAGTCACTTAAAATAGACCACACAAAAACATTTCCAGAATAGGAAACTACATTATATTTCAGAAGAATAATGTAGAATTTCTTAACATAAATCCAACAGTTACAGAAAAGAAAGATTTCACGATCAAGTGGGATTCCAGGTATTCAATACTGGTTTAATGTTTGAAAGTGATGTAATTTATCACATTACCATAAACAAAGAGAAATATGATTGTTCCCCTCAATAGCTACAATTAATTATTAATTTAAAAACTATCAACAAGAAACAATCACCTCAGTAGCAACAAAACAAAACTAACCAACCAACCAACCAACCAATCAAAAAACCAACCAACCAAAAAACCAACCAACCAACCAACCAACCAACCAACCAAAAAACCAACCAACCAAACAAACAAACAAAAAACCCCTCCTTACACCTAGATCTAAGCTCCTTAACTAACACATGCCATAAAAGAAACCTCGAGGCTGCTTAGTAAAGTGGCCGAGCTAAGGGAAGGAACATACAACATGAGCCATGAATGTTTCATGCTACCAGGAACTAAAGGAAGCACCCAGAATAACAAGGCATGCCAAGTGGCAGACACTAACCAAGCGAGGCCCAATGGTATGAGCAACAAAGCAAAGAGACAGTACTTGTAGAATCTCCAAGTATTTCCTTTTATATCTATTTGCTTTTATTTTCTATTTTTTTAAAATCAGGGGCTGGAGAGGGTTCAGCAGTTAAGAGCACTTGATGCTCTTGCAGGGGACTTGAGTTCAGTTCCCAGCACCCACATGGTAGCTCACAACCATCTTTGTCTAGCACCCTATTCTGGCCTCTTCAGCACAAGGCATGCATGCAGCACACATATATGTAGGCAAAACATTCATACATAAAATTACATTTTAATTTACCCTGAATGTGTGGGCGTGTGTGTATGTGTCACAGCATACATGCAGAAGTCAGAGGACAACTTATAGAAGTTGGTTCTTTCCTTCCACCATGTAGAAGTGTGATCCCATTCCCAAGACTTGTTCTGTGACCTCCATGTATATGCTGTGACATGTACCCAGCAAACACAAAATAGTAAATAAAATGTAATTTAAAGAAAAGGAGCGAGGCTGGAGAGATGGCTCAGTGGTTAAGAGCACTGGCTGCTCTTCCAGAGGTCCTGAGTTCAATTCCCAGCAACCATATGGTAGCTCACAACCATCTGTAATAGGATCCTATGCCCTCTTCTGGGGTGTCTAAAGACAGCGACAGTGTGTTCATATAAATAAAATAAATCTTTAAAAAAAAAAAAAAGAAAAGGAGCTGGAGAGAGAGTGCAGTGGTTAAGATAACTGCCACGTAAGCATGGCGACCAGATTCGAGATCACCAGATGCTATGGGCAATATTAGGGAGGTGCAGAGGAGCTGTAATTCAAGCCTCAGCACGAGGAGACAAAGGATCCCAGGGCAAGGTGGCTACACTAGCCATAGTGGTGAGCCATGGACTTGAGGAACCCTGCCTTAATGAATAAGGTGGAAAAGAGAAGATTATTTCCAACCTCAGGTCTCTGCATTCTTATATACACACATGCATGCACACATACATGCAAATACACAAAAATTAATATAAAAACAAAAAAACAGAATCCAAAAATAACTAGTTCTGACACTAGAAGAATCACAGCTTCTAAAAAGACCTAAACTGGCTAAGTGGATAGTTCAGAGGTCGAGCACTAGCCTAGCATGACTTCATCCCTTAAAACCACATATAGGATTTTGATATGTGTATGTGTGTGTGTAAATGTACATGTGTTTGTACATGAATACTGAGATACACTCCTACTCTGTTGCCCAAAGTGGTCTTGAAGTGGTGAGTCAAAGCAACCATTCTGACTCACGTCCTAAGTAGCTGGGATTACAGACACGTACCACCACAGCCTGTTCTGTGTGTGTGTGCTATTTTTTTTTAATGTGTATGGATATTTTGCCCACACATGTGCTTAGCACCTGTGTAGGCCAGCAGAGGGCATCAGATTCCCTGGGACTGGTGTTACAGACAGTTGTGAGCTGCCATGTAGATGCTGGGAACAGAGCCCAGGTCCTTTGCACGAGCAGCTGGTGTTCTTAACTGCTGAGCTACTGTTCCAGTCACTTGTGTCTGCATTTTAACAGTTTATATTTAAAGTGGTGGCCTTTAAAGGCAAATGAATTCAACAGTACCTTAAGCTTATCACACATAACTAATTGATGTCATTCAGCAGCAAATAGCAAACTAATTCCTAACATTGACTATTTAGCATGGACATTCAAGGGCTAACAAGCTGAGCTCAGAGACCACTGTTCTGATCCTTAAGTTTCACCACAAAATACAAACAAGAAAAAAAAAAATCAAGGGGAAAAATAGCTGACATAGGAGTAGAATGCGGGCCTTGTTTTAAAGCACACTTATTCTTTACCCAATCATTTTCTGTTGAAATCTTGGTTTTGTTATTGTTTTTATTTGTTTCTTTTACACTCGATATTTGGCCTTTTTATTCCTTATAAACTTCCTTCAATAAGGTAAGTGGTAGAGGTCGTTCAAACATAAGCCATCAGTATTACTACTGTGGATCCCATCAGTAACGTGCAGCAGTAACAGCAGC
This sequence comes from Hylomyscus alleni, assembly GCA_019843855.1. Lineage (NCBI taxonomy): Eukaryota > Metazoa > Chordata > Mammalia > Rodentia > Muridae > Hylomyscus > Hylomyscus alleni. The sequence continues at coordinate 21,912 of JADRCC010574427.1, read as the reverse complement.
ACAGCAGCACGCTGGTTCAAGGAGAAGACAGGCAAAGAGAAGAGGGAAACCCTCGAGGGCATCATTTAATTACAGCTGATAAGCTGCCATCCACTTCCACTGAAGCCACTCACGGCAGGCAGATCCCCACCAGCAAAGCCCTTCCTGTGAGAAATGTCTTTACAGGCAGGCGATCAGTGAGCACAGGGAAGCAGGCAGTACTTACTTTCGAAGGTGGTCATGTTCTTTCAGAAACAGTTCAGTTCTCCTGTTGTTTACTCCAGACCCACTTTTATATGACCTAGAGCAACACCAAGAAAAGGCAAGAATGTTTAGAAAATGCTGCAACATCAGGTTAAGGCACTGACCCCAATGACAGCAGAGGAGAGTTCTGTGTTCTGCACAGTTTCAAGTAAACAATAGAATATAATGCTTTTCACTTCCCTCAAACGACTACCACAGATGTAAAGGATGGATTTTGTTTCTCCAGTTTAGATTTAGGGGTTTTCTGTTTTTCACCAAACTAACCCAAGCTTCTGAACAGGAGATCTTACTTTTCCTTTGTGTATTAACTTTCATATTATTTTCTCCAGCAGAAGTAGAACTTACTAATGAGCACATGGCACATGGCACAAGAAGCTACCAAATCAATATTACTCATCACAGCAGCACGAGCCACTCATGAGCCGAAGCCGAATGTTCAATCCGGGCACACTTCAGGATTTCCATATTCATTGTTAGCACATTACAATTGCCAAAGGTGACCTTTACCTCTCTCAATAATCTCATTTTCCTGCTTTTCACTAGTAGTAAATATTAAGAACATTTTCTTTTTTCTTTTTCTTTTCTTTTTTTGGAGACAGGGTTTCTCCATGTAGCCCTGGCTGTCCTGGAACTCTCTATGGAATCTCAAACTCCCCAGGAATCTGCCTGCTCTGCCTCCTGAGTGCTGAGGTGAAAGGCGTGCACCACCACAACTGGTCTTTAAGAACAATTTTTTTTTTTTTTAATTCCTAAACTGTACCAATGTTTATGAAAAGAGGGCCATGTTATAATACCCATAGGTGTGGCTGAGAGGCAGTGACAGCATGCGTGCAAGACACGGGAGAGACTGGCAAAGCAACTGACATGACTCTGAAGTCTATGCACCACCATTACATAGCCAGATGATCTTAGAAAGTCTCTCAGCACCCACTCTTGTAAAATAAGACCTAATGAGAGCTGCCTCTTTCAAAAGAATGTTGTAGACCTAAAAAGATAAGGACTGTGTAAAATGCAAAAACAGTACAGAATACCCCAGCAAAGCCACCAGGAAACCCTGCCACTTAGGTGTTACTAGGCCTCACTCACTAACAAGCTCCCCTCTAGCACTGTGATGATAAACTCCTTCAAAGCTAGGCAGCCATTTTCATACCAACCATCTACAGAATGTCTTGTCCATAGTTGGTACTCAGACAATGGTTTAATGAATGAATGAATGAATGAATATATTTTTATCAACAGTTTTTCAGAAACTAAAGGGTTATATTTTAGTGGCTCCCACAAACTGTGGAAGAGCTAAATACATAGCTATTAAAGGAGCCCTCTGTTGGTTCTGACTGCAGTCTTCGAATTGTGTACACAAGGCAACTGGACAGAAGGTATATACATTCCAAACAATAAAACTGTCACACTACAGGTCAGGCGTGGGAGTGCACACTTGTCCTCAGCTCTCAGGAATCGGAGTCTGAGACCAGACCGCTCTACACAGCAGGTTTCAGGTCTGCTAATGGTATGTACAGAGTCTCTCTAAGAACGTTTCTCAGAGCACAAATAACACATACCATACTTGATGAGTGTGTGCTCTAGTTGATATAACATAAGTATTATAAACTATCACGAATGAGACCATGGTAGTATCATTCATTAGATGGTCCAAAAATGGGAAAACTGTCTTGGTGTGGTGGAAGCTACCTACCATCTCAGCAGAGTCAGGAGGGCACAGCCAAAGCCAGCCTGACCTATGCCTCAAAGAAATAAAAACAAGACAGAAAATCTTCAGCATCAGTTAGATACTCTACAGGACTTCGTCAAGGTCAGTTGTAAAACCAGACTATATGTGGAATGCTAGCCTATGCCCCTGAGGGGACTATGGAGCGATGGATGGAAAGAGCAAATCTTACGCACCGAGACTACTGTAAAATGCTGGAAGGCCTTAGTCTTGCAAGGCTTTGATTCTATGTTAACCCTAGAAATTCCTGCCCCCGCTTCAAACATAGTTCAGAATTTCAGGGAAGCTAATAGCTATCTGAACATATAAGTGAGAGAGAGAAGCAAGCGACAGGGAAATAGAACCTTCAGTTATTGGCATTCATGCTGTTCTTAGTAGGGTGGGAAGGGAATCACTCATGCTGGGGTTAAGAAAATCAAGATTGGCCCAGGCGGTGGTAGCGCACACCTTTAATTCCAGCACTTGGAAGGCAGAGGCAGAGGCAGGCAGATTTCTGAGTTCGAGGCCAACCTGGTCTACAGAGTTGAGTTCCAGGACAGCCAGGGCTATACAGAGAAACACTGTCTCGGAAAAACAAAAAAAAGAAAGTCAAGGTTGGCAAGGGCTTACAGAAGACTGGGAGATGGCAAAGTCAAGTCGGCCCATACTTCAGCAAGCTTCAAAGGAAAATGAAATGGAAAATCAGAAACCCCAAAGTCTAAATCCTGGTTCTGCTACTCAATTTGCAATTAACCACAGACACAGCCTAAATCCACATAAACACTGCATACAATAACACGAAGGGTAACTTACTCGATGTCTTTTCGTACTGATCCCATGAGATTTTCCCTTTCCCGTAGTGCCATAAAGTTTGCTTTGGTTTTATGGAATTCGTGTGTATAATCCTGAAATAAATCAACATCCAGTCTCAACACAAACTATTAAATGTACTTCTATCCTTTTAAAGTACTTGTACATGCCTATTAGCTACACATTCCAAAACACTGAGTATCCTACCACCTAGTACCTTACCACACGGGACAGATTACAAGGGAAAAAATCTAAGACAAAATAACTTCAAATAGCCTAGGGTAAAAGAAGGGAGAGATTTTCTACTCAGTGGTGTACTTAATAAGGCTTAGAGCTGCCGGGCAGTGGTAGTGCACGACTTTAATCCCAGCACTTGGGAGGCAGAGGCAGGCGGATTTCTGAGTTCGAGGCCAGCCTGGTCTACAGAGTGAGTTCCAGGATAGCCAGGGCTATACAGAGAAACCCTGTCTCGAAAAAACAAAACAAAAACAAAAACAAAAACTAAAATAAGGCTTAGAGCTGACTTTTTGAAACCCTTACCCCATCCCTACCTTCCCTTAGTGCTGAGGATCAACCTATGGCTTTACAAATGCAAAGCAAATGCTCTACTGCGGAGCTACATCCCCAGTTCATTTTTAAGAAAGTTTACACTTTTCATCCATCTTGCCTATTGTCTTTCATATTTATATTACTTTTATGTATATTAGACAATTGAGTCCTTTGCTGTAGTTTCTGACATTAGATCTTTCTTAGCTCTTCAATGCTCAGAAATTTATAAATTTCACTCATGCTCTATTTCAAACTTTGATGGATTTCCTTTCTTCCCCTCCATTCCTATGCTTTTTCTACATTTGTCTTTGGGAGTAGTGGGGAAGGAGAAAAAGGGAGAGAAGGAGAAAAGGAAAAGGAGGGAGGGGGAAGAGAGAAATTAAAGGAGGGAGGGAGGGGGAGAGAGAAAGAAAGGAAAATCTGCCAGTAAAGCCTCAACTGTTCGCAGCTAAGCATGATAGCTTACCCTTGTAATCTCAGCAGTGAGGAGGCAGACAGGAGGGGCCCTATGGCTCACTAGCCAGCTGCCCTAGCCAAATTGGCAAGCCCCAGTTCCTAGGGAGACCCTGCCTCAAAAACCTAAGAACAACTGACTAGCAAAGACTGACCGATGGGCTCCATACATACATGCACCTGCACCTGAGTGTGCGCACGCGTGTACACACACACACACACACACACACACACACACACACACCCACACACCCAACCCCATCTTTAGAGAACCTTTACAATTTATGCATTTCTGTGGGGATAGGGGGTGTACATGTATGGAGGTCAAAGAACAAGTCGCAGGAGTTAGTTCTCTCCTTCCATGTGGTCCTAAGGAATGAACTCAAGTTATCAAGGCTTGACAACAAGTGCTTTTACCCAGAAGCCTCTTGGCTGACCCCTAGAAACAAACTAACAATTATCCCAGCTCTTTTTGTTTGTTTTAAAGATTTATTTACTTATTTTATGTACATGAGTACTGTAGCTGTCTTCAGACACACGAGAAGAGGGCATCCATTGGATCCCATGACAGATGGTTGTGAACAACCCATGTGGTTGCTGGGAATTGAACTCAGGACCTCTGGAAGGGCAGTTAGTGCTCTTAGTCACTGAGCCACTTTTCCAGCCCTTTATCTTAGCTTTTTTTTTTTTTTTTTTTTTCCAAGACAGGGTTTCTCTGTGTAGCCCTGGCTGTCCTGGAATTCATTTTGTAGACCAGGCTGGCCTCGAACTCAGAAATTCACCTGCCTCTGCCTCCCAAGTGCTGGGATTAAAGGCATGCGCCACCACTGCCCGGCTATCTTAGCTTTTTTAACAGGTTTTAACATCTGGTAAAATTAAAAACTCTTCTTCACTTTTAGAATTATATTAAGCTTTATTCTTAGTAATTTTATATGATTTTAAATGAACTCTGATATCATCTTGTCATTCTAAAATATGTAAAGAAAGTCAAGCTTGGTGGTAATCCCAGTAGAATAAGAGGATTGGGAATTCAAGGCCAGTTTGTGGTAAAGGCAACTGTCTCAAAAATAAAATTAATTTAAAAAAAGAACACAAAGAGCTGAGTATGGGCACATGCTTGGAACTTCAGTATTTGGAGGCTGAGGCAGGGGGATTGAAAGTCAGGGACAAATATGGATTACAAAGCCAGAGCATAAAATCTGCCCCAAAGAGAAATCATTTCCTACTTTTTTCCTTTATGTATGTGTGTGTATACATATAAGGTTTCATTTATTCCCAAAGCTGGCTTTAAACTCCTGATCTTCTTGTCTCTACCTCCAAGTACTGGAATTACAGGTTGACACCATCACACCTGGCTGTGTGTGTTTCACTTTTGGTGCCAGTGACTGAACGGGCCCCATTCATGCTCGCCTCTGCTCATCTTGCCCCCACCCCGTTTAGTTCAGTTCCTAATGGGCCACTATGTATACAGAGCACAATGGCTTGCTTTTATATGTACCATCTCACTGAGTTTGTTTCTAACTTTTATCATTTAATTTCCTTAGTGTATCTGGCATACATGATGTTATCATGCCACATATTATGAATTTGCCTGTTCCTTTCAAATATTTATCTCAGGTTTTGCTGTTTTTTATTAACTGTACCAATGAGAAGCTTCAAAGCAATGTCAGACGTCTAGTTCTAAGTACCCTTTTCTTGTTTTGTTCTTTTCTTTTCTGAGTCAGGGTCTAACAGCCTGGCCTAGCCTTTACTTTCTGATTCTCCTGTGTCTTCTTTCTAAGTCTGAACCAGGAGAAGTGGGAACTGAACTCAGGGCTTTGTGTGTATATTCTGCCACCTGAGCTGTATTCCCCGCTCCCTTTCTCTTCAGTGAGAATGCTTCTAGTGTTTTACCACTGACCACAATCCTAACTCTCAACTGTTGGTCGTTCTCTCTGGGTGAGTGCACCTGGCCTTCTGGAGGCTGAATGCGGGGCCTTGCGCATACTGATCACAACTCCTACCACTCAATTACACTTCTCCTTGCTGTTATTTCCTCTTCCCCAAGACCCTTTCAAAATGAGGTTTACTACGTATCCCTGGTTGGCCTGGAATTCAAGATGAACACCAAGTTGTCTTCCAACTTGTGGTACTCCACCTCCCTCTATCTTGCAAGTGCTGGAGTTATAGCTGTGTGCCACTATACTCAGATTTCCAGTTGTGGACCAGAAAGATGGCTCAGTAGGTAAAGGCACTTGTTGCCAAACCTGACAACTTGAGTTCAATCCCAAGAACTCACATGGTAGAGAACTAGAACTGAGTTATGTAAAGTGTCCTCTGACCTTTAGACATGCACACAGACACACATGAATGAATGAATGTTAAAAAGAAAAGTTTTGGAAAACATTCCTCTTCCTTTAGGTGTGTGCACATGTGTTTCCCATGTACATGCGCGCAGAGGCCAGAGATGAACATGGGAATCTTCCTCTATAGCTCTCCATCTAGTTTTTAAGTATCTCAATGAATCTAAAGCTTGTTCTTTTGGCTAGGAGAGCTGGCCAGCAAGTTCTTAGGATCATCTGTCTTCATCTCCTACAAAGTTGATGTTGCAGATACATGTGGCCATGCCTGGCTTTTCTATGGGTCTTAGGGATTTGAACTCAGATTCTCTTGCTTTCATAGCAAACACTCTGACCCATGAAGCCATCGCTCCTGTTCCTCCTCCACCTCCATCATCATCATCTTGAGACAGGGTCACAATGTGGTCCTTGCTGATCTGGAACTCATTATATAAACTAGATTGGCTTTGAACTCACTAAAAATGGACTGCCTGACTCCTGAGTGCTAGGATTTAAAGCTGGGTACCAACTTTTAAAGGGTTCTTAAATCACATGGTTGTTTAACTTTTCTCACTAATAAAAATGTTTGCCTTCCAATCTATACATCTGTACTTTAATATCACCTAATAAATCTTTTCACATTTATGATGCTTTGTTATACTTTTGACATTTGCTAAAAAGTCACTATAACTAAAGTTAATTACTCCTCTTCCAGCTACCTCAGTAGCATACACCATATACCACCTGCACTACGTCCCATACACTACCTGCAGAATGTCTCTGTGTCGCTGCAGCGTGTGCATCAGGGCTGCATTCAGGGAGGGCACCCCTGCACTGTGGGTGTACTCTGCCATTTTGTCGTTTACCCCTGTAAGCTAGAAAGAAAAGGAAAATAGTTTAAGAAGCACTAAACACAGATCAAGTAAATGATCTGCCCATATGTCCTCTTGGCTGACAATGAACAAGACAAGACCAGTCACCAGCAATTCCCACAAATAACATGTTACATTTTGGATGGCTGCCATTAAAAGTCAAGTGGTCAGAGGAGGAGCACACCGTGAATGAATGGATGTTTTCAGTAAACAATATAATGTAGAATCATATCTAACAAACAGCAAACTAGCTGTTTACCCAAAAGCACTTACCCTTGTCAAAAGCTGTTCAATTTCAATTGCCATTGTCTCAAACATTCTGTCTTGGCTTGATCCATTTAATAGGGGTGTTGTATCAGAACTAAAGAGAAAATCAATCAAAAAAAAAATCCATTACTTAGCCCTTTAAAACATCCTTAAAATAATCAGGTAATTTTTCTTTTTTTGTTTTGTTTTGTTTTTTTGTTTTTTTCGAGACAGGGTTTCTCTGTATAGCTCTGGCTGTCCTGGAACTCACTCTGTAGACCAGGCTGGCCTCAAACTCAGAAATCCACCTGCCTCTGCCTTCCAAGAGCTGGGATTAAAGGCGTATGCCACCACTGCCCTGCTCAGGTAATTTTTCTTAAAGAGATCAAATAAACTCTAAAACATTCCTCCTCATTCTTTAAAGATTATGATTTTATGGTCAGCAAAGTGGCTCAGTGGATAAAGGTGCCCGCTGCCAAGCCTGGTAATCCGAGTTCAATTACTGAGATTCACATGGTAGAGGGAGAGAACTGACTCCTATAAGCTGTCCTGAGTGAGGTAACCCTGACCCGGCATGTACCCACTGATAAGTGGACAGTAGCTACCAAGTACAGGATAACCATGCTACAATCCACAGACCCTAAGAAACTAAGTAACAAGGAGGACCCAAAGGAGGATGTGTGAGTCTCACTCAGAAGGGGAAACAAAATAGTCACTGGAGGTGGACGGAGGGAGGGAACTGATGGGAGAGGGGGTGAGGAGGGGAATGGGGATCAGGTGTGGAGAGGGGGGAGGAGAGGGCTGGGAGTAAGAATAGAAACTGATGGGGAGCATCTCTAGGACTAGCTGGGGCCCTGGGATGGGGAAGCTCCTAGGAGTCTATGGGGCTGACCCTAGAGACTCCTACTAGTAAGGGATATATATGGAAACTGAAATGGCTACCTCTAGTAGTCAGGCAGGACTTCCAGTGGGGGGGGGGGGGAACATCAACTCACCCACCAAACCTTCAACCTAAAATGTATCCTGCCTTCAAGATACACAGGATAAAGACGGAGCAGAGATTAAGGGAAAAGCCAACCAATGACTGCCCCAACTTAAGACCTATCCCATGTGAGACAGTCAACTCCTGACACTATTAGTGATACTCTGCTGTGCTTGCAGACAACAGCCTAGCATAACTGTCTCCTGAGAGGCTTCATCCAGTAGCAGATGGAGGTAGGTGCAGAGACCCACAGCCAAACATCAGACAGAGCTTGGGGAGTCTTGTGGAAGAGTTGGGGATAGATCTAAGTGAGCTGGAGGGGTCAAGGACACCACAAGAAGACCTACAGAGTCAACTAACTTGGGCACATGAGGCTCACAGAGACTGAACCACCAACCAAAGAGCATTTGTAGCAGATGTGCAGCTTGGTCTTCATGTGTGTTCCCTAACAACTGGAGTGGAGGCTGTCTCTGACTGTTGCCTGCCATTGGATTCATCTCCTCTAAAGGAACTGCCTGGTTGGGCCTCAGTGAGAAAGGATGAGCTTAATCCTACTGCAACTGGATGTCCCTAGGGGATGGGGGGTTGTACCCAAGGAGGGTTTCACCTCTACTGAGGAGAAGGGGGGGATAATGAGGGGAAGGATTTGTAAGGGTGGGACTGGGAGGAGAGGAGGGAGGGGAGGTCACCATCAGGGTGTAAAGTGAAAAAAATAAATAAATGGAAAAAAACTCCACACATCCTAAAATACTAAAAAACAGAACAAACTATAAATGATATAAAGGCATTCCAAATGCTGTGCACCCCCCTCCAAGTGATAAGGAATACTCTAAGCAACTAAAATTCTGAAAGAATAATGGAAAAGCAGCAAAAAACTCCTCATAATAGTGAAGGGAAAAATTGGCTACAGATTACATTATAGGGCCTAAGAGAAAATGATCTTTAGCTTTTTTCCCAAAAAATGGTTTCTTATGCCTTTAAATAAACTCCTTCTTCCTTTAATGGCTCTTATCAAAAAGAAAACTGAGATTTAAATGACCTGATTAGAAGCAGTTATTCAGGACTCAGCAGACAGCATTCAGGCTAACAGCCGAGGCCAGCATGCTTTTAGACCAGTACCCCCCCCCCCCCCCCACAACACACATCCCCCTTATCCTAGTTTATGAGAATGTGTTTAATGTCTCTTTTTATCAGAATAGCCAGTCAGAAATCTGACTTTTCACAGATGAAAGATGTCTGACAGATGCAAATTCTAAAAGTTTCATTTATCTCTTCTGAAAAACCAGTACCTTTTATTAGAAACCCATACTGTACACATGATCTCATGAGCAGCTTAATACAGATCAGTTATTCCTAACACAAACAAAATAGACCACACTCTCCCACCTGAGTGGAGACCAATTCCTGCTCTTGCACAGCATTTGAAAGCGGCAACTCAAAGACTGTCATCAATTCAACGTCAAAAGAACCTCAGCGACCACTGTTCCCTCAGGTGTTTACTTTCATAATGAAACCAATCAGTGAACCTGCTAAAGAGCAGCTGGTAAGAACTGTTTAAAAACATCACTTATTTTACTTTACTTATGGGCATGCTTGTTTGCCTTTGTGAGTTTATGTGCATCATGCATTTAAGAGACCAGAGGGCACCAGCTTCCTGGACTTGGATCATAAGCACTTGTGAGTGTGGCCATGTAGTTGCTAAGAATCAAACCTAGGTCCTCTGCAAAAGCAGATATATCGCCAGCCCCAGATTTTTTTCTTCCTTAAAGACAGAGGCTTGTTTTGTATACTCAGGCCAAGCTAGCCTGGAACTTGTGGTCTTTCTGTTCCACTCTCTTCAGTTGTGGGATTATAGGCATGTACCATGCCTGGCTTTAATACGGATTCTTACTTCAGATAATTCACTGGGTCTTAAGCTTCATTTCTTCTTTAAACATTCCCATTTCTATGCCTTGTAGCATGACATAGAAATATCTAGTTCTTAGGCAGGCACACATCTGTACACACCTGTAATTCCAGCACTTGGGAGGCTGAGGTAGGAAGGTAACAGGGTTGAGACCAGCTTGGGCCTCACAGTGATCAAAGTGGAGACTGGGGTCAATTTTTTATTGTATACCATAAACCAAGGTTGTGAGCCTATCTCCTAGGATGTACAACCAGGGAGCAGCTCTCTATGCTGTGGACCTGAACCCTCCTACAAGAGAACAAGGGGCCAGCAGAGATCAAGAAGGAAAGTGCTGTCTTCTCATATGCATATGCCCAGCAAATGGTATTTACTGTTCTTTAAATATTTGTTGGATGAATGAGTAACAGGGCAATCTCTACTACTGGATAGTCCATATTCACTATTCTTAGAACAGTAGAGAAGTCCAGGGAAATGGTTAAAAATACCTCATTCTCAGGGCTGGTTATGAGCACTGACTGCTCTTCCAGAGGTCCTGAGTTCAATTCCTAGCAACCACATGGTGGCTCACAACCATCTGTAATGGAGCCTCTTCTAGTGTATCTGAAGACACTGACAATGTACTTACATAAAACAAATAAATAAATCTTTAAAAAAACCCCTCATTCTCTATAACACTAGGATTCAGTTGAATTTAGTTCACTTAATAGGTGTGAGATGATCCATAGGTCTTGACTCTCAACATACAGAAAAAAACCTCAAGACTCCTAAGAGAAAAGTTCTGTTCACTGAAGACTTTATTCATGTGACATGCTTCCAATCTGGAAATCAAAACAAACACTGAGCATGTGTGGTGGTTTGTATATACTTGGCCAGGGAATGGCACTATTAGGAGGCGTGGCCCTTTTTGAGTAAGTGTGTCACTGTGGGCGTGGGCTTTAAGACCTTATCCTAGCTGCCTAGAAGCCAGTATTTTACTAGTAGCCTTCAGATGCAGATGTAGAACTCTCAGTTCTGCCTGCATCATGCCTGCCTGGATGCTGCCATGTTTCCGCCTTGATGATCCTAGATTGAATCTCTGAACCTGTAAGCCAGCCCCAATTAAATATTGTCCTTATATGACTTGCCTTGGTCATGGTATCTGTTCACAGCAGTAAAACCCTAACTAAGACACATGCACAGTCAGTCTTTATTTTCCAGAGCTGGGGATTATAGTTCCCGAACTCAGAGCTCCAGCCTCAGCCTACAACCTCATAACCTTAGGCTCTCTAAGAAAGCAGAATTAGCCCCAGTTTGTAGCTGAATTCAGAATGTTCTCAAGACATTGTTTCCTTGTTGTTGGTTTTTGGGTTGTTTGTTTTGGTTTTTCGAGATAGGGTTTCTCTGTTTGGCCTTGGCTGTCCTGGAACTCACTCTGTAGACCAGGCTGGCTTTGAACTCAGAAATCCGCCTGCCTCTGCCTCCCAAGTGCTGGGATTAAAGTCGTGCGCCACCACTCCCCGAAGACATTGTTTCTTTAAAAGGGAATCCAAGCAGAGAGCACAGGAAAAGCATCCTATAACAATATTTCCTGGCAAATTTGAGTTTTAAAATTGTATACTCACTGGAAAAAACAAATGTGAACCTTAGATCCAGAAAAAAGCTTTCTGAACAGAAAGTTTACCCATTAAGAAACAAAAGCAAAAATGATCCTCACGCTCCTTACTTGGTGAATGGAAGGATGCAAAGCCAAGTCTTGCACTGAGGTCCGTGGGGTGCCGCTAGCTCGTTTCTAGGTCCCAGAGTCAACACACTGTACCTGCTAACTTTGCAAGCCACAGCCCTTATGAAAAAGGCTCAACACTTTGACTACAATCACGAAAAGAGACTTGTTGGGATGAATATAACATAGCAGCCTTAGGATGTGCGTTCTGGGGATTAGAGCTAGGTTTTGTTGTCAACATTAGCTAGAAAATATCCACCCTCCACTAGTTGTCAAAAAATACAAAATGAGAGGCAGGTGGATTTCTGAGTTTGAGGCCAGCCTGGTCTACAGAGTGAGCTCCAGGACAGCCAGGGCTAAACAGAGAAACCCTGTCTCGAAAAACCAAAAAAAAAAAAAACAAAAAAACAAAAAAACAAAAACCAGAAATGAGAGTTGATTAACAACTGACAACTCTGCTCTCAATAATCTCATTACTGGGTGTATACATAAGTACAGTCTGGGTGAAGATGTTCATAGCAACATTTATACCAAGTTTTAAGAACAGAACTTTAAATACAGTGAGCATATTAGCTATTAAAATTATTACTATGTAGCAAAAATTAGAAATGTCTATCAAATAGTTAAGTCCTAATATAGTAGTTTAATATATGTGCAAATAAAGACAGTAACCAAATGCACCCACAGCTGAACTTCAAAGATGTTAAATAAAAAAAAGCAAACTACGAAATAGCTTTTGTAAAATACTATGAATTGCCTAGAAATACCAAGATCTGTAACAAAATCAGTGATATTTCTATGTAAATGAGAAGAACAGTGTGGGACACTACCAGGGGCTTCATTTGAACTTGCAATGATTATTTCTTAAAAAGAGATACTAACAAAATAGGATTCATGATGCTATTCCTTATATTTCTAAGAACCTCAAACATTTCCTTATTTTTTTTGAAACAAGTGATTAAGTAATCATAAGATTTAAAAATATAGACTTTCAGCCAGACACACCTTTAATCTCAGCACTAGGGAGGCAGAGGCAGGTGGATCTCTTATGAGTTGGAGGCCAGTCTGGTCTACAAAGCAAGTTCCAGGACAGCCAGGGGCTGTTTACATAGAGAAACCCTGTCTCAAACCAAAAAAGCCCAACCTTTCCTTGAGTTGTAATATGCTAGTTTCTCAAAAGCAGCAGCAACAACAACAGCAGCAGCAAACTTCCCTGACTGCGAGGATCCTGCACTAGATTCATTCTAAAACAAACACTAGGAAAACAGTTTGCATACTTGTATACAGTTCCATTCAGAAATTAGAAAATAAAAATATCAACAAGATGGTGTAGTGGCGCAGCCCTTTAATCCCAGCCCTGGGGAGGCAGAGGCAGGGGGATTTCTGAGTTGGAGGTCAGCCCAGTCTACAGAGTGAGTTCCAGACAGCAAGGGCTACACAGAGAAACCCTATCTCAAAATACAAAAACAAAACCAAACAAAAATGATGTGGGCAAACCAGACATTTCTGTGGACTGACTGAGAATAAAATTTCTTTGGATTTGCTAGGGAGCCCAGAATGAATTTACAATCATGTGTCCCCGTCTTGGCCTTCTAATACTGGCAGAGGTGTACAAGCCTGGCTTCAGAAACTCACTATTGATACAAACTCATTTTTAAACTCTAGAAGTTTCTTCCTGAGCTATCACAATCTTTGTCTGAGATCTCAAATAAATGTTAGTCTCAAGAATTAGGAAGAATTTCAGTAAGATACACACCCACAGATACACACCCATAGATACACACAGACAAACACACACACAAAGATAATGACAACAAGATCAAAACATCAGCAGATCGATCAGCAGCAGGCCAAGTTCTCTGTCAGTTTCCTTTGAAAAGCACCACAGAGTTTAAGGTGTATGAGAGTCTGGCAGTACCTATACCTATCGCGTCCTCCTTCCCGGGCGCCGCTGTGACTGTAGCTCGTACACAGTTTACTGAAGGAAACTAGTTTCAGGTCAAGTTCGTTTTCTAGCTGTCGAGCTTGTTTCCTGAGATCTTTAAGAAAATTACAAAAGTAAATCATTAGTCTGTCAATAGTCGTTAAATTAGAAAATTACAAAAGTAAATCATTAGTCTGTCAACAGTCGTTAAATTCATAAGACTATTTTAAGAAAAGCAACTATGAAAATGATCACATATTGATCTCTGATCTAGTTACTCAGAAACCAAAGGCGTATCTAAGAAAATAAACTGGTCAAGTATTTAAACTTCAGATGGGAGACACACAGCCTGTCACTTTTCTTTCAAAGACAGCTTGACAGCCAGTGCCATAGCATCCCTGAGAACACTTACAACAATGACCAAGGAGAGACTATAAATCACAAAGAAATGAAGATGGTTTATAATCCTCACATCAGTTTACCAGCTAACTTTATAAGAAGCCAGCATTCTTTTGACACAATTTTCTTTTTATGTTTTAAAACTGTGTTAGGAGTTTAGATTTTTTTTTTCATACAGGCAAAATATCTTGGCAATTAAACACAAGAAAAAAGCAAATTAACAAAAAAAAATGGGGGTTGGGTAAAAACAAACAGTACACTATGAACAAGACAAAAATACAACTGTGACAGGTTTTTTTTAAAGCATATGTTTTAAAAGTAGAAGCAAACATATAAACTGGTGTGGTATCTTGGTTTCTAAAGGGCTGAATGAAAGGAGCCAGACTTGGAAACCCAATATGTATGTATGCATGCATATAATATGTATTCATGGTGGAATTCAAATGAAAGGAGTAAAATACAGGAAGGAATGTAAGAATGTCTCAGGACTAAAGAATATCCAGACATTGCTTCATTATATTTTGCAATCAAAGGCAGAATTACATGTGGAATATATCTACCCAGAGACCAAACCCCACTCTTAATGTCAGCTCAGCCCCTATTGTCTTTACTGACGATTCAGCTCATTTTAAAACCTCAAGCCTTCAGTTTTCCTATACATGCTTAAAGCACCTGGTACAAAGATATATTGTCAATAATGGCCTGCCTTTATTATTACAGCATAGTGTTTCAAAAACCCATAGCCTAGTGACTATCAAAGGTACCAGCAGCCACTTTTATCTACAGTGTTTAAAAAGAGACTCTAGCTACGACAAGTTATTTCCAAAGGACATTTTAAATACACGTTTTAAACTATAGGCATGCTTCTCTGTAATTCTACTTATTATTTAGTCTAATGAAAAACATGAAGTAGAAAGGATTTTGAAAACATGACAGACGGAGCATAAAAGTCAGTCCTAGATCTACTGGCTGATGGTGACAATACCATATTTCCCAGGGGCTTCATGGGACAAAAAGAGGAAATCAGTTTAAAAACTAAATAAGCAAACGGTTAAATGAAAAAAGGCGAGCCATTTCTGATCTCTGCGGATCACTGTGGAGTAGGAAGGTTTTGTGTGACCTCACTTGAGTGGACCAGACTTTCAGGAATCAAATAAGCACAACTGAATGTTTTTTCTTGGCGGGAGAAGAATGGCAAATGTATTCACTAAAACCCTTTAACTATCATTTTTAACAAAACTGATCTTGGGAGTCCAGGGCAGAAGGTACAGTTGTTTTCAGTATTCTGTCACCCAGTCGTCAATAAAGTCTCTATCTCAAATTGCCAGCTGGCGTCCAGGAGGAGACAGTCCACTAAAAATTCCCGCAAGGCTGGCACTGACACTTAGTTTTCTGACAGTGACCTCAACTCCAAGGTTCTGACTACTCGTCTTCCGGGCTCTGGATCTTGTTGCTCAACACACTCCTCCCAAGAGCTCGTCCCCGCAGCCCCATCCAGAGAGTCTCACTACCCCCGAGACACTTTTATCTGGAGCCTCAGGCGCCTCTTCCTCTCCATCCCGGCTCCCCCCACTCCAAGACCCAACCCCTTCCCAGGTCCGGTTCACTCCGCCCCAGCTCCTTCCCCAAGCTCCCAGGCCCGGGGTTCCTCTCAGACAACCTCATCCCAAAGTATGGCCGTTCCTGAGGCCTGGCTCTTCCCTCTGCGGCGTCCCTCAAGATCCAGCCTCATTAAGTCCCCTCTGCACCCGGCGGGACCCTCTCAGAGGCCTCGCCCTCACCTTCCCAGTAATTGCTGGTTCCCGCCGCCATCTTTGTTGCCCAACGTCAGTCGGGACAGGCGAGTAGAGGCCTTGAAGGCCAGAGAGTCACCTTCACGCCTTCTCCCACCCCGGAACGCCGAGGCTGATGGGATACGCGAGCCTCCGTAGACACTGCCACCTGGTGGACAATTTGTTATTTTACGGTTTTAAGTTGCACGTTTGAAAGCTTGGTTTAGCTGTTCTCGGTGTTCATACCACCACATCTTTCTGCGCCTTCAATCTTCAATTTGTTCATTTCGGATTGTTCCTCTTTTCAGCAGGTCTCCCCTTAAATAGGATAACTTGGGACCGGGGGTTGAGTGCTGTAGCTTAATGGGTGAAGTGCCTTGCCTGTATATAAGAGAGTCTGGGTTCGGTCCCCAGCACTCCATAAACAGAGTATGGTGGTTTATGCCTTTAATCCTAGTACTCAGAAGATGGGAATAAAAAGACCAGAAATTCAAGGTCATCTTCAGCTACATAGGGAGTTCAAGGCCAGGTAATTGGATAAATGTCTCAAGGAAGAGAAGGAAGAAGAGGAAAAGGAGGAAAAGGACGAGAAAGAGGAGGAGGAGGAGGAGGAGAAGGAGGAGGAGGAGGAGGAGGAGGAGGAGGAGGAGGAGGAGGAGGAGGAGGAAAAGAAAAAGTATCTTCAATTAGCATTCCTTTCTCAGAGCCAGTGATTCTTTTCCTGTTCTTACCTCCAGCTCCGCCCATCTTCCTCTGTCCAGCATGTGAAGCTTTCTTCCCTGGATGGTTTCCCTATTTCTACAGCGGAGCCTTAGTCCTCTGTCCTTTGCTAACAGCTTCCATGTGCCCACAACCTGAAGCTCATTGATTTGGTTAGACTAGCTGGCTAGCAAGCCCCAGTTTTGCCTCCCCAGTGCTGGGGTTACAGATATACGCTGCCACGCCTGGCAAAATTTTTGTTCTAGAGATCTGAACTCACATCCTAATGCTTGTATGCCAAGCAATTTACTGGTTGGGTATAATATGCATTATATTAATAAATTGTTATGTGTTGTTTAAGTTCATTGAAAAGTTATCACCCCGTGCCCCAGTCATTTACACACTTAATACCCAAGCATGTCTCTCTTAAAGTGTCCCAAAGACACCCCCCCCCCAGCTGGGGATGGGCTGGCTGGCTGGCCCTGTGAGAAAGCAAAAGTAGTATAGCAAAAATGGCCCAAAGAATAAAAATATCAGGTCCATGAGAACAGAAGGAGAGTAAGTATTTGAGTCAACACACTGTGCCCTTGATCACAGCTGGAAGGCCAGTTATTCCCTCGGGTCTTCCTGACATAGAGATGCCACGGGTGGGAATGGTTCATTGGACATCTCACCTAAGAGAAGCCTTTTAGTGGGTCAGAGAGAGGCTCCAACTGGCTGGTTTTTGCTCTCCAGGTCTCCTCCGTTGATTTCTGCTGGATGATCTCACAAACTACTATCTCCTGCTTGCTGTCTCTTTCTTTCATTTCTGTTTGCTGTATACCTAAAAAACCACACTCGTTTGAAAATAGCACAGTAAACTAGGCAGTGGTGGCGCATGCCTTTAATCCCAGCACTTGGGAGGCAGAGGCAGGCAGATTTCTGAGATTGAGGCCAGCCTGGTCTACAAAGTGAGTTCCAGGACAGCCAGGGCTACACAGAGAAACCCTGTCTCAAAAAAAAAAAATATAACACAGCGATTGCAGATCATTCTTCATTCAGGACCCTGCGCCATCTCCCCAGGTCCCTGGCTATGCGTTCCTTAAATTCTATTTCCTATTATTCTAGTTGGAGAATATCTACCATTCTGCCTTCGGGTTGATTGACAGACATGCAGATGTTTCCCTGCCTGCTCCATGTTGCTGCTGAACTCTTTTGGTGAGCTTATTTCCATTATTGAAATTTTCAGGTCTTTTGTACTCACTTCTTTTCTTTGTGGGGACTGTTCCCTGCTGACTCTTTTTTTGTTTTGTTTTGTTTTGTTTTTTGTTTTTTGTTTTTTTGAGACAGGGTTTCTTGTGTAGCCCTTGCTGTCCTGGAACTCACTCTGTAGACCAGGCTGGCCTCGAACTCAGAAATCCGCCTGGCTCTGCCTCCCAAGTGCTCCTGCTGACTCTATTTAAAATCATTGGTCACACTTTTGTTTATAGCTGGGTGTAGTGGTGTGATCCTTTAATCCCAGCCCTTGGGAGGCAAAGGCAGGTAGATTTCTGTGAGTTTGAGGATAGCCTGGTTTACACAGCAAGTTCCAGGACAGCCAGGGCAATGGTTCTCAACCTGTGGGTTGCGACTTCTTTGGGAGTTAAAGGACCCTTTCACAGGGGTCACCTAAGACGATCACAAAACACAGATACTTTCACTACGATTCATAGCAGTAGCAAAATTACAGTTATGAAGTAGCAGTGAAAATAACTTTATGATTGGGGGTCATCACAAGATGAGGGACTGTATTAAGGGTCACACCATCAGGAAGGTTGAGAGCCACTGGCTTGCAGGGTTTCTAGACCTTTTGCCATTTCTGGTGAGATGTAGGTATATAAGACCCAAAATAACCCTCAAGGAACTCGCTGGCACCTGATTGTTTGGATCCCGAGGTCTCTAGCCTCTGGCATCTTTCATCTTTTCAACATCTAGTTGTTCTACTGTACTGGCTGGTTTTGTGTGTCAACTTGACACAGACTAGAGTTATCACAATGAAGGGAGCTTCAGTTGGGGAAGTGCCTCCATGAGATCCACTGTGGAGCATTTTCTCAATTAGTGATCAAGGGGGAAGGCCCCTTGTGGGTGTTGCCATCCTGGGCTGGAAGTTTTGGGTTCTATAAGAGAGCAGGCTGAGCAAGCCAGGAGAAGCAAGCCAATAAGGAACATCTCTCCATGGCCTCTGCATCAGCTCCTGCTTCCTGACCTGCTTGAGTTCCAGTCCTGACTTCCTCTGGTGATCAACAGCCATGTGGAAGTGTAAGCTGAATAAATCCTTTCCTCCCCAACTTGCTTCTTGGTCATGATTGTGCAGGAATAGGAACCCTGACTAAGACATCTACCTATGATGCACAAGTTTTCACTGTCCTTAGTAGGGATAATGCAAACATGTCTACCTTGTCCAGAAATGAGACTTTCCATTTAAATTCTCTGCAACAATTCATCTTCTTTCTTTATTTTCTGTTCGTTCTTGAATTTATTCATTGCCATCACTTTAAGAATGTTTGAGTGACAGTTGAAAAATAATTGTACTTCCCACTGGACTATTGCTATTTTTCTGGGAAAATAATGAAATGTTTTTACATTCCACGGTGATGAGCCAGAACACAATGATTTCGCTTTGTGGGAAGTCTTTATTAGAAGTACATGAATGTATGTTCTTTAGTGGGTGGTTCCGTCACTAAGAGCCCCAAGGGTCCAGATTAGTTGACTCTGTTGGTCTTCCTTTGTAGTTCCTATCCCCTTCAGAGCCCACAATCCTTCCTCCTGTTCTTCCATTAGAGTCCCCAAACTCCATCCACTGTTTGGCTGTGGGTGTCTGCATCTGTCTGAGTCAGCTTCTGGATGGAGAACACACATAGGCTGGACCTAGGCCTCCGCACACATATGTAACAGATGTGTGGCTTGGTCTTCTTGTGGGTCCCAAACAACGGAACGGGGGCAATCTCAAAAGCAGTTGACTCTCTGTGGGATATGTTCTAACTGGGTTGCCTTGTCTGGCCTCAGTGGGGGAGAAAATGCCTAGCCTCAAAGAGACTGGAAGTGCCAGAGTAGGGGGATGAGCAAAGGTCTTCCACCTGCTCAGAGGAGAAGGGGGGGTGCAGATAGGGGAAGGATTGTGAGAGAAGGGGTGATCAGGAGGGAGGTAGTGAGTGAGATGTAAAGTGAGAAAGTAAAAAAAAAAATAAATGAAAAAAAGAAGTACATAAAGTGTGCTTAAGACAAGAAAAATAAACCTTTGGTTCCACAGGCCAGGTGGGCGTGCCCAGGTGGGCGTGCCCAGGTGGGCGTGTGCTTCTTGGGTCCCTCAAGTGAAGGTTCAGGTCATACCTCCTCCCGAGCACCTACAGAGATGATCTCAATTCAGGGAAGTCCGAGGGAATTTATTCCAGAAATTATAGGTAAGAAATGGACCTCAACATTTGAATATTTCCAAGTAATAACATATTAGAAAACAAAGCAGTTTTCTCTATGTGAGCTCCGCGTTCACTGATTAAGAAGCCTCTGGGCTGGCGCTCCCACCGTCTGTGTGTGGGAAGAGGCCCAGAGCAGCAGTGCAAAAGCCTAATGTCCACTATCACTTGAAACCTCAGCCAACAATGAGCAAAAGACTTCCACATTCAGACTGGAGACACCTGACACTCGAAGAGTGAACAAAGAGCTAGGGGAGATGGCCCAGTAGATAAAGTGTTTGTTATGCAAATGTAATCCTCAGCACCCATATAAATACCAGACAAGCTAATGGCAAATGGTCTGCAACACCCCCCCCCCCTCCCCGCACTTGGGAGGCAGAGACAGGAAACGCCTGAAGTAAGCTGGCTAGCTGGGCTATCCAAATCGCTGAGCTTGAATAAAAGTGACAGACCCTGAATTGAGGAAGACACTTGACAGGAAGCTGACATATGCACACACACATGTGTGTATGTTCACACACACGCAAACACGCATATATATGTACACAGATACCACACAAACGTAGGTATGCAATAACAAATGAATTAAATGAATTTATTGGTGAGTCAGAGGACTGCTCATACAGACTGGGCTAACATCTAAGTCTGGCTACCTGTGGAAATGCTAACTGCAGAATTCTTGCTGTAGTCCTAAAGGGAGCACCGGTAGACAGCTTTCTGTAACTGCTCAGAAATAAGCCATGGCTTCCCAACAGTGTCTTCTTGGGATTGTCAACAGAGTATTGACACTGGGTTTCCTGTGGCTTCTGTCTGCATTGAAAGGCAGGGTTTTTAAAAACAAATTTAGACATAGAAGCCAGGTTTATGGACACTATGTCAGGTAAGAAAGCGATGCTCAGGCTAATCTACTGTACCCAGTAGAAGATAACGAAGCCTCTAACTCTCCACTTTATAGTTGTTTGAGGATTCCTTTCCATGCTTCAGGATGGAAGCAGGCTTCTAGTAGAGAGGTTCTGGGGAAGCACTTCATTAATTAAAAAATGAAAAGCAAAAAACCATACCCTCGGTACCTCCTTTATCAGACTCTCCTCACTACTTACATATTAACACAATATAAGGACCTCTGCACTCAGTATGTGTGGTGCCATTACATAGCAGGCACTTAAGATTTAGTTATTCTAAGGCCCTACAAGAGGTTTAGAAAAATATCTCTAATCAAAAGTCCCAGCACTAGACCATGCAAAGTTCAAGAATGTTTGTACCAGAGAGCTCTTGACACATTTATTTGGATGCACCAAAGACCTACCACCAGGTGGCTTGGCAGCAGAGAGGTGCACCGGCCACAGAAGGAGGCTGTCAGCATGTACTTACAGCTCAGGGGCTATCAGGACCCAGGAAAGGCCTTACCTCGCTCAAAGAATCTGAGAAATAAACACTGGCAGAAAAAAATGAGCGGGAAATGACTGGCAGGTAAAGGTGGGAAGCTGGATTCTCTGTCAGACTAGGAGGCAGAAGCTCCAGGTATTAGCTGAGACCAAAGGCTAGACCATATGACAATATGACAAACAAGGTTAATAGTGGGGAAGACCATACAGGCAAAAGCCTAAAGAAAAAGAGGGCTCTGACCCGAGGACACATTTTTTTTTTTCTATCAGAAGTGACCCTCGCCCATGCCATGGCTCGTTTCCTAATCTGTTGTGTAGGTAAAGCCCTGTCACATGAGACAAACAGAAGGACTCTGCTCCTTGACTGATGATGGCATACTCTAAGGCCTGACTCAGCAGGTCTTCAATACTTCAACCCACAAAGGAGTGGAGGAAGCTGCTGGTGGTGCAGGGTGTGTTCTATGAGGCTGTCACAGGGACTGTTGAGTTCTCAGCCCAGCGCTGAGGACCATGTGGGCT
>JADRCC010574425.1:0-17355 GCA_019843855.1 Hylomyscus alleni | reverse complement strand
GAAGGAGAAAATTAAAACAAGACATTGGAAAACACAGAATTTAATAAACTATAAACCACAATAGCTGAAGGCAGAATATCACCTTTTTCTATTTCAGCTGGAAACATAGTCTACTGGGTGGCTCAGATTTTCCATTGCTTTACACATGTCGGCAAACATTTTTGAAATCACTGTAAGTGCTGATTTCAGAGCCATAAATAACTGTTAAGGTGGTACAGACAGAATCTGTGGCTGATGAGGATTGACTGCATTTAAGTGCTGTGTTGCAAGCTATACTTAATGGAGCCAGAGTGAATCAGAGCCACAGAGGCACTTTAATCTTAAAAGTTCTTACAGCTTTTTGAGAATTTTCCTCACCAGTTTCCATAGTAGCTGTATAAGTTTGCAATCTGACAATAAACTAAAGCTCTTCAGCATTTGTTGTGGTTATTTTCCTTTAGAAATTATATATTTACTTTTTTCAAAATTATTTATTTTTTAGTTTTTGAGATAAGAATATGATTAAATCATTTTTCCCTTCCCTTTCCTCCCTTTAATTCCTTCTATATACCCCTCCTTGTTATTTTTCCAATCTATGATCTCTTTTATGCTAAATTGTTGCTACATACATACATGAATACACATACACACACATACACACACATACATACACATGCACACACATACACACACACACACATACACACACAACACAGAGAGAGAGAGAGAGAGAGAGAGAGAGAGAGAGAGAGATCAGCCCTTACATTGATTTCAAAAGTATTTACTGATATATGCAAAGCAATGAAAATTTGAGACATCCAGTAGACTGTTTCCAGCTGAAGTGGAAAAACTGTGTGTGTGTGTGTGTGTGTGTGTGTGTGTGTGTGTGTGTGTGTGAAGTTCTAAATACATCTGACATATCATGCTCAGTCTGCATAATGCTACTGTATGTATGTATGTTTTCAAGGCTGACTACTTAGACTTTGGTAAACCAATTGGTGTGGTCTTCCCTTCTTTGTGTTTCCCTAATGGCTAGGAGTGTTGAACTCTTTTAAAGCTACTTCTTAACCATTTTTATTTATTCTTTTGAAAATTTCCTGTTTAGCCGGGCAGTGGTGGCACACTCTTTTAATCCGCATTTGGGAGGCAGAGGCAGGTGGATTTCTGAGTTCAAGGCCAGCCTGGTCTACAGAGTGAGTTCCAGGACAGCCAGGGCTACACAGAGAAACCCTGTCTCAAAAAAACAAAAAAACAAAAAAAAAAGAAAAAAGAAAAAAAAAAGAAAATTTCCTGTTCATGTATGTACCCTGTTTTTAACATTCAGTCATTTTTTCTTAATTATGTTTTTAAGTTCTTTGATTATTCTAGACATTGATCCTCGATCAGGTGTATATCTGGCAAAGATTCTTCCATCATGAGCTTTCCTTTCACTCAACTGATTGTGTAAATTGTTGACTTTAATTTTTGAGTATTTGTATTTCTATTCAGAAAGTCTTTCTTGTAACTGCATTTTGTAAGCTCATGCTCAGCTAGCTTTTTTTTTCCCCTCGAGACATGGTTTCTCTGTACAGCCTTGGTTGTCCTGGAACTCACTCTGTAGACCAGGCTGGCCTCGAACTCAGAAATCTGCCTGCCTCTGCCTCACAAGTGCTAGGATTAAAGGCGTGTGCCACCACTGCCCAGCTCTCAGCTAGCTTTCTTATTTAAACTAGGATCACAGTTGTATGGAGATAGTACTACCCATAGTGATCTGGACCTTTGTACATCAATGAAAAATGAAGGCAGTCCAAACATAGACATACCCAAGGGCCAATCTGACTTATGCAATTCTTTAGGCAAAGCTTTCTTCTCAGCTGACCACAGGTTGTGTCAATTCAGAAATTAGTGGTAAGTGGAACACTATATTCATGTTTTATGAACATTCCTTTCTGTTCTCTGCTAAATATTTATGCAAGGCTGGATTAGTGTCTGCTGAGATCCTTAGTGGCCCTTTCTCTAAGCTATAGATTGACACTGGCTTAGCTGGACAAAGAATTTTCATAGTAGAGTCAGTCCTGCTCTCAGGAAATGTATGCATTACTAAAAAATTACCACAATATTCAGCATACAGAAGAACCACCACAGAGTGCCAAGCACAGTACAGAATCTTAGTTCAATAGTACAGGAGGCAAGACCCTAGGAATCTAAGTTCAACAGTTTCACAGTTTTATACATGCCAAGTCTTGAAGTAATTCATAATAAGCAAAAATATGACACTTTGCCTTAAGAAAGCTATTAAAGCTGGTCAGTGTAAGTCTTACTGTGAGAGGATGGAGAAGGATCTTCTGAAATATATGTGAAGTAATACCATCTGATATGAAGGGTATGGCTCTTTGCATCATGCACAGTGTGTTGAGGTAGGTGATAAACATGTGAACTGAGCCCCATTGGCATATACTTTGGTTGTTTAGTTAAGCAAGCTACAATTTTTTCATTATGCTATTTTGTTTGTTTGTTTGTTTTATCATGCATAAAATTTTGTATAAGCAAAGGCAAAATTTGTCTTGTCCCTTACTTGTTTCCCAGTAAGTCAATGGAACAAATTGATATTTTGGACACAACTGTCAAGACATACTGTATAATGCTAGTGGACTGGGTGTGCCTGGACTCTAGTTTGGGCTGTACTTTGGTATCTTCTGTTGATATTCACAGGAAAAAAGTAGGGTTGCTGACACTTAAGTTTTGCTCATGTCTGATTCTTTCGTTTCTTGAGTCTATTGCAGAATATTTCTGACATCACTATGTGTTTGCCATCAGTAGTCTGCTTTTCCTCTTCAAGTTTTTGGTTTTGCCGTAGCCTCAGAGCTTTGAAGGAAGAACTTTTGACTATACCATAGGAGCACAGAGCAGGCAATCTCTATAGGGATACTGAGCGCAGCTCTCTGTGTGTCTAAGCAATTTACTCAGCCAGCATCTTTTCCCTGCTTCTGCTAGGCACAATTTTTTGCCTAATACAGCTTCACTGGACTGTGTGGATCTGGCTCTGGTCCAGGCTCAGCATATTTCATCAGTGCTGTCATGGTTTGGAATGATTGCCAACACAGCAATATGTAAACATCAAGCAGTAAACCCTGGTTTCAGCACTAATCTAAAATGAACAGTGACTCAAAGGAGAACCTGTTTTGGATTGAGTTTTTACCTATGGTGCCTTTCTATCTCTGGTGACTTATTTGAGCTCATCTTTTAAGACTCCTCTGCTCTGAGCCCTGCCATGATTCTCGATATGTTGACCATTCACACTGTTTTCACCTATCCCATTCAGAGGCTTCAAGTACTATACTTCTATGCAGACATACCCTTTTTGACTGGTTTTCAGAGATCCTAAGAGGACACCATAGCTGGACTTCTACCTGGCTAAATTGTTAAATTGTTCTACATTTCCTCTGTGCCATGACTCCTTAGTTTAGGAGTACATTTTCCTTTGCTTTTGTCAATTCTTTAGATTTGAGGCAAGGGCATTGTGGGTTTGACACTAGATTAGACTACATGAAGAGACTCTGTCTTTCAAAATGGTTAGTTGTACTCAAGTGAATTATTGACTTAGGAAGAAAATGTCCCTTCTAAGGTTTATTTATTTTTAAGATACTCAGTGTTACAAGAACTATGAAAGGGCAATCCTGCCAAATTTCTGTCAAACTTATACATAAATAGTTTGACTAATAGGAAATTTATTATTTGC
Source organism: Hylomyscus alleni (assembly GCA_019843855.1). Taxonomy (NCBI): domain Eukaryota; kingdom Metazoa; phylum Chordata; class Mammalia; order Rodentia; family Muridae; genus Hylomyscus; species Hylomyscus alleni. Next base: position 13,658 of record JADRCC010574425.1, on the reverse strand, counting down.
CAAGGTAGTTCACTTAGCATTTATAAAACTCTTTAGTAAAGCTGCTCCTAATGCTCCTAATGGATAAAAAAAAATCTACTATGAGGCTGAGATGTGGCTCAATGGTAGAGTGTCTGCTTAGCCTGTAAGAGGTTTTCTATCATGAGGCTGAGTTGTGGCTCAATGGTAGAGCATCTGCTTAGCCTGTAAGAGGTTTTGGGTTTGATCTCAGAATCAGAACAAATTATCATGTACCCAGATATGAAAGTTATTTCCTCTAAATCACTCTGAATGATACAAGGCTTTGTGTCCAGGAAATCTCTGAAATAAATACAGAAGGTTAATCTATCCCATTGATGTTGAAGTCTCCATTCTCTGGCTCTGTGCTCACTTTCCAAACTGACTTTCTAAAAATACAGCCATGAGCCCTTGTAATGCATTTTTTTTGGCTCAGCGATTAAGAGCACTGACTGTTCTTCTGAAGGCTCTGAGTTCAAATCCCAGCAACTACATGGTGGCTACTACCATCCGTAAGGAGATCTGATGCCCTCTTCTGGAGTGTCTGAAGACAGTTACAGTATACTTACATATAATAAATAAATAAATAAATAAATAAATAAATACAAAGAATGTCTACTATCTGTTACATCTTAATATACAGAACAGCTTCTGCAGGTTTTTGTTGTTACTCTTTACTCCATTTTTGCTTTTATTTGTTAAGTAATTTTCCCAGCCTGAAGTAATTAGGTATCTAAGATTTTGTGTTAAATTTTCTGTTAACTACATTTTAGGATAATTCAGACAGAATTTTTAATGGAACTACTTATCTAGATTTGAATTAAAACCATGTGGAATTTAGGAACTACCTGTTTAATTTTTTAAATTGTCTCTGTATTCTATATGGTTATAATCAGTGTCCCTTGAATTTTGCACTATTTTAACTTAGTATCAATTCTGTAAGCTACAATGCCTCTTAATTGTTAAAATTAGTAAAATAATGTATATATTTTAAAGATTTATTTTCTTGTATGAGTGTGATTGTATGTGTGTATTTACTTGTGTGTGATTTTGTGTGTGTATATGATTGTGTGGATTGTGTGATTGTGTCTGTGTGATTTTGTGTGTGTATGTGTGTATGGTGTGTGTGTGTGTGCATGGTGTGTGTTTGTGTGTATGTGTTCATGGTGTCAGATTCCCTGGAGATGGAGCTATAAGCCTTTGTTAACTGCCTGGTATTGGTGTTTGGAACTGAACTAGTGCCCTTTGGAAGAACAACAAGCACCTTAACTGGTAAGCTGTCTCTCTAGTTTCTACTCAAATAAGTTAATAGCAATTTGTTAAAGCTGTGCCATTTGATATATAAATTGCTTCCATATACTCATATTTAGCCCCAAGTTAGAGTTTGGAGTGCTTATTTCAGCTTGTTAAATGAATCTATTCTTGTCAAATTCAGCTTCTGTCTCAAGTAATTTTAATTATCATGTAGTTTGTCATACTACTTCTCTCTATACACTCACAGAACCCCTGTTTTCTCATACCAGATTTTATATTTGTGACATGCCACATATACAATTGTCAGGGAAAAAGACGGTCTTTAAATATATATTTTGCAGGATATAAATAAGGAAACTCCTGAAAAAAATATACATGAATAGACTACTAGACTTGTAGATCAAGAGAATACAGTCCAATTGCTAGAAATTGTGGGAAATTAGAGAAGAGTTAATTTTTTATCATAGCACTGTGAGCATCAGCAATGTTTATTTGAAATATCTATGAACTAAAAATTAAACATTTTCACTAAATTTTATTCAAATTAAGCATAACACATATGATATGAGATAGGAGTCTCCACAGAAATGATGAAGAAATATGCCCCAAATTCAAGAATAGCAGTCATGAAGATTAATTTCCCTTAAAACAATTCCTGCAGTTACCTCTTACATCAGAAATGTTCTCAAGGCGTTAGGCAAATGTATTAGGCAAGGTTCTCTAGAGTCAAAAATTTTATGGAACGTCTCTATATATTAAGGGAACTTATTAGAATGACTTATAGTCTGCAGTCCAACTAACCCAACAATGGACAGCTGTAAATAGGAAGTTCAAGAATCTAGTAGTTGCTCAGTCCCACAAGGCTAGGTGTTTCAGCTGGTCTTCTGTATAAGGTAGAATCATTAAAAAGTAGGTTTCGCTAGACAGTGGTGGCACACGCCTTTAATCCCAGCCTTTGGGAGGCATAGGCAGAGGCAGGTGGATTTCTGAGTTTGAGGCCATCCTGGTCTACAGAGTGAGTTCCAGGTTAGCCAGGGCTATACAGAGAAACTCTGTCTCAAAACAAAATGAAGCAGAACAAAACAAAACAAAAAAAGTAGGTTCCAACAGATGTGTTAGTAAGTAAGTGCAAGTAGATGAAGAAGAATGGACCCTTCCTGTTTTTCATTGTCTTTATCAAGGCACTAACTTGCGTTGTTTATGCGATAATGAGTACAGATTTATCAAGGATAGCTAAAAAGTTCTAGTTCTATCCGTAAAAACTTTCCAATCTCTGTTGGTGTCGCCATGTTTCCTATTGTCCCAATGAGGATTAAACAACACAGCTAACCTGGATTTAAGAAGGGAAGGAAAGTTATATTTCCTGGTGTCTTGCTAAAGGTAAAGATTTTTAAATTTCCCCCTTTCCCCAGTATATAGTATCCAAGTGATTTAGCATCTTTCTCCAGTCTCCAAAATTTCATACTGGTGTGTTGCCACAAAATTTCAGTACATTTGTATATGGTTGCCAAACTGTTTTTAAATGTATGGAGGTGGTGTGATTTCCTCCACTTCATTCATTATAGTTGTTATATTCATTCCCTAACATCAACCAGTGTCTTAAAATTTTATTAGTTTTATTTTATTATTATTTTAGAGAACCAATATTTATGCATGTATTTATTCATTTTTGTTATATAGCATAGACAAACTCAGGCTTTCTGTTCTTAATCCTTCTCTTGATTTAATTTTCTGGTTCTCCTTTCCTAATATTTCTCTAACCATCACCTGCATCCATCAATGTTTGTAGTGAGATGATATTGTAATATACAGTTCCCTAATTTAAGTACTAAAACATTTAGCACTATATTTGCTGAACAATTTGGTTGCTTGCCATAGGCTATTTGGATATTGACATTTGTCTGCAAATAGCTTTTTCTACCATTAGAGCTCTTAGGGCACCAAGGAACAGAGTATCAGAACTGTAAGCCTCAACTTTACTTTGATATGCTTGCATTTTCCCCATATCAGAAACTCAAAACATAATCCATGCATGTTCAATTTAAACATCATAAAATATTTAGAGTACAATGTTAAGAATCCTCCTGAAATACAATAAGATGCCTTTCATTTTATTGAAGCATGTAGCACAGAACATATATAACTCTCTGTCTAATGAAGAGGAAATTTCTGGTTTTACTGGAAATTCAGTTGTGTCATGTGATGTTTCTCTAGAAACTGTCTTATGATAGGATATTTTTGCTGAAGCAGACACATGGGAGGATGTTTTGCTGAGTACATAAATGTATTTTCTTTTCCTGGAAGCTGCCTGGAAAAGAGGAATGCGATGTTGTTCTATAGGGGATGCTTGAAGGACACATGATATTTGGAAATGGTATAAATAGAGCCCAACAGACAGTGGATGACAGTGTGGCATTGGTTCATCTTGCCATTTTTTTGCTGATCTTCAGTGGGTTTGCTAATCCTGGTCTTTGCTGATGATCATGAATGGTATTGGTTTGCCTTGCTTCTCATCGCTGCTCATTGTTTGACATGACTTGGTAGAAACACACCAAAGAACTTCTGGTGGTGTTCTGGTAACTTCTTGCCACTTGCCTGGGCTCAGGCCATTTGACAGAGTCTCAAGGTTTCTTCAGGATCAAACTGCTGACTCATGAATTGTGTTTGATAGAGAATCAAGCTACTAGAGCTGATTTGTCTGAACTGAGTACTAAAGCATTTAGCATTCTATTTGATGAACAATTTGGTTGCTTGCCATAGACCCTTTGGAGACGGACACTTGTCCACAAACAGCTTTTTCTACCATCAGTGCTCTTACTGACAAAGCAGATTAGATTTGCCCCAAAGAACTATTTCTAAATAAATCCACATTGATCTTTGCTCTATCAACCTTTCCACTACCTCTGGTACATATTGGGCTAGGTTAAAGCATTTAAGTACAATTATTAAAGTAGAATTTTAAAAATATAACCCTACCGTCCTGTGGATTTGGTTCAATGTAATGAGTGTTAGGTGGCAAATATCCATTACTTTCACTTGGGGGGGGCTTTTCTTTTTATTTTATGTTGGAGCTCAGGGAACACACTTCTGCATCCTATAACATTCTAGAAAAGCTTTATATGATTTATAAAACAAGTGCTTTAGAATGTTAAAATACACAGGCACTATTTTCCAGAACCACCCAACCATGGCCTAGAGTAAACTTCCAGCAGCTTGTGAGACTGGCAGTTTTTCTGTGAGGGGATTCTATTTTCTAAAGCCTTAGATGCAGTTGATATTCCCATAAGGGCACAGCCTCTATAAGATAGAATTTTAAGGTTGTAAATTAGTTTTAACAAAGGATATAAGGTAGCTAAATTTAGTATTCTCTAACCACTGCAAAATTAATGCTGTGACATTTGCTAAGACTGGGTAAAGCTGTGTATAGGTTCTGTTTTCTTCTGTTCAGAGCACTATCATAATACTTTATATTCCAATTTGACTAGAGGAAAAAATTGAAGCTGATGGATACGTCTCATCCTGTTATGCAGTTTAACGTCCTTGATGTAGCACAGAATTAATCTCTTAGCCTGTGTACTCTGTGTGAGATTTTAAGAAATCATTTTTGGGATGTGATTGCTAAAACTATTACATTTTATATTACTACAACAAAATGACACAAATTAGATTATTTATAATGAATAGAAATTTATTTAGGTTGTTGCATTAAAAGCTGGAAAGTCCAGTGACATAGTTCTAATATGACCTATGTTCCTCATCTGGTGAGGGCTTGTGCTAAACCACAACCTGAGAGGACACATCTCATGACAAGGCATAGCAAGGACTCATCTTTCTAGTCCTCTCTTCATAAAGCTACTGATGCCCGTATAGAACCATCTCTTCATAGCCTTGTCTAATTATAATTACCTTGTCTAATTACCTACCAAGGGCTTGACTTCCCAGTAACATTCTCACTTGAATTTTGATTTTACAACACATGAAACTTAGTGGTACATATTTTAACAATAATGATATTATATTTAGGTTGTAGCCTATTGTGTGTGTATGACCAAGAGGACTTTAGCATTATTCTTAGTTTTACACAGTGAATTTTAGTGGTCAAGTTGGAGACTCAAAAGCACAGTGTTTGGTTCTCATGTCACAGAATCCTAGCATTTTCATACATTTTTTTTCCTAGTTAGTCTACATTTCTCCATTCTCTGACCAAACTAGAAATATTTTAGATAGAACTTTATCTGGTAAAAGTCCTTACTATATCAACCCATTTTGTTTCAGTGGGGAGTTTCACTTCAGTTAAAATGTGTTCGCCTCAATTAATTTATGTACTTGTAACAAATATAGAATAAGAATGGGTAAACAAGACTACTACTTATTAGTGATTCTTTTTATGTATTATAGATTGGTTTCAATACTTTGGAATTTTTTGTTTAAGATGATTACTGTAAGTTTCTTGCTTTCCATACTGTGCATTCTGTCAATTACCCTACCCTCACCCCTGTGTGCTTTCTGCCTATAGAAACATTGAATGGATTCTTCCTATGCTTATCTTTGACCTAGTCTGTGTGATTCATTTGGCTGATGGGATATGGAAAAACAGTCACTTATTCTCTAACTTATATCTGACCTAACATCCTTTTGATTATCAGGTAAAGTCTCTAGAATGTGTTCTAGGCAGACCATAATCCCAAAGCTCAGAAGGTCATTAGATATTATCTAAAACTTATACCAGATACTTTATAACTTACTTGATTTTTTTCTCTAATAGATTTGGAAAATTACTTGATTTATAATTTTCTGTTGGTCTGGACCCATTCAAATTCATGTCAATACTTCTACAAGGCAACATGTCATATAGGCAAACCTGAATTCATGTTGCTAGATCATGATCACTGATACTCAATAAGAAAACAATGCTTTTTATGCACTTTAATGTGAGCTGTATTTTGCACCAATGGTGACATTCTGCAACTTCTAAATATAGCTAGATTATAAAAATTCATGCAACAGTTGGATCTCTTGAAGTATTTACATTCTGAAAATTTACTGTAATAATATTCAATACAATGAAGGAGTCTGCCTACGGTGTGAGTTGTTCAGATTAATAAAACAGTCAGGTATGTTGAAGTGCCATGTTGAGAGAGAAGAGCCAATGAAAGCTGATATTTCAAGGTTTTCATAAATAGATAAGACGTAGATTGGTCAATGAGAGTATTTACAAATTAAATACTCTCAAAGTTATGAAAATGCAAAATATTTGCTTCAAAGTCTTGAATTATCACGTAGATTATTGTACAGAAATAAATTGCATCAAGAATAGGAGAGCTCAATATAAGATTTATATCATTTCAGAGACTCCTACTCCTTTTCCTTATTACAATACTGGTGGAAGATTGCAATCATGGAGTGAAAATATTGGAACAGAACTCATCCCCGTTTTGAATATACCATTGCTAAAGACAAATTGTCAAGGAAAAAAATAGAGCCTTAACATGTTCAGAGAAGTAGACCCTAGGTTTAGAGTTTTGTTATGCTAGTTTCCTATGAAAACTTAATCCAAGCTTCATCTCCAGGTAGAACCTCACTCAGTATTCTGTCTCCCTAAACACTTACACACTTGTAAGCAGAAGCTGATAGACTACAGTCCAGATGTTAACCTTGATATTAACCTAAAAGGAATTACTGAATGTTTGCACCTCAAAATACCAGCATCAGCATTATAATTCTGAATGTTTTATGATAAGTTGATATTTTAAATGTGCCATAGGGCTGGTGAGATGGTTTTGTAGAGAAAGGTATGAGCTGGCAAGCCTAATGAGCTAAGCTCTATTTCCTGGATATCTAGATGGAAAGGTAATCAACTCTTAAAAATTGTATTCTGATATTTACATGTGTGATGTCACAAACACACACACATACACATACACACACACACACACACACACACACACAGAGAGAGAGAGAGAGAGAGAGAGAGAGAGAGAGAGAGAGAGATGGGCACACAAGCACACGTACTATGCAAATGTAATGATAATAAAAACGAAAACAATGTATGTAGTACAAAGTAAATGTCCAACAAATCCAGTCTCTGGTGTTTTCTGAAGCTGCCCGGGTCATTCATTTATTAATATTGTCTTTCACTTTTCCTGCTTCTTTCTCATTTCTTATTTTCAAGTTCAAATAATATTCCCATTGACAATTTGCAGGTGTGTTTTCTGGCAGCTATCAACTGCCAATAGTTCCTGTTGTAGGGCTCATCAATTCCGGAATAAAAAGAATGTGTTAATTCATTGGGAATTTTATAAATGAATTTGACCATTTTCTCCTCTCACTGCTCTACGTAACTTCTCTTATATCTATTTCCCAACATTGTGTCCTCTATTTTTTAAAAATATATCTCATTGAGTCTCTTAATACTTCTATACACTCACATGTATAGGACCAACTGCCAAAGCTTAGTTCATCTCTCAGGGACCAAGCAACCCTTACAGACAGCCAATTCTCCCTTTCCCAGAAGCCATCAGCTGTCAATCATTTTTCATCAAAACCAAGAATTTGTGAGATGTCTACAGCCTTCATGCCAGAATTTTAATAGCTTGATCTTGTTAAGGTTTTTGCAAACAGCCTCAGCTGTAGTACAGTAGTCAGATCATTTCTAGAAGACAATGTTTTTCATAAGTCTTCCCCAATCTGTAATTCTTACAAATTTTCTGCAATGGTCTCTGAACTATGGAGTGATAAGTTGGTCAGGCAGAGGTATAGATGTCCTATTTGTGTCTGAAATATCGTCTTTGCACTTCAACCAATTGTGAGGTTTTATGTTAAACACTGTCCACAGAGTTTCTCTGATAAAGAATTAGAGCTGTAGTATCAGGTGAGTACAGAGATATGACTTTAAAGGACAGTTTTTACTCTGTCCCTTTAGAAGAATAACAGCAGCATGTCCCATGAACTTCACAGCCATGAACTATTGGCCAGATTTACAGTCTTACATATGTGTTTCTGGCACAGTCACATCCACTGGAAATGGCAAAAACAATGAAGCCAACAGAGATGTTGGACACAGTTCCATCCATGCCAAATCAAATGCTGCAATCCCTGAATGTCTCTTACTTTTAGGTTTTGGTCTCTGTGTATTGCATTCTTGATTATTGGGGACTGCTTTATATAATGGCAGTATCAATTTGTACTCCCTTCAATAGTGTATGATGATCCATGTTCTCCACATCTTTGCCAGCATTTGTTATATTTTTCCTTTTGCTTTTCTTTTCTCATTTTTTAATGGTTTGTCAACATAGGGTTACTCCATGTAGGCTTGGCTATATTGGGACTCACTCTGTAGAGCAGAATGCTCACAAACTCAGAGATCTGTCTGTTATTCCCTCCCAAGTGCTGGAATTAAAGGAGTGTGTGACCGTGAAGTCTCTCAAAGTTGTTTTAATTTGCATTTCTCTGATGGTCCTTATAAGGTGAAGACTTTGAAAAATATTTCTTATCAGTACTTCTTCTGAAAATTCTGTTAAGTTCTATATCCCACTTTTAACTGGGTTGTTCATTTTCTTGGTGTTTTAGTTTTTTGAGTGCTTTTTATATGATAGACACCAATCCTGTCATATTAACAGCTGGAAAAGATTGTTTCTATGGGTTGCCTCTTAGTTGATTAACAGTTTCCTTTGCAGGAGAGAAGTTTTTTAATTGAATGAAATCCCACTTCTTCATTGTTGGCACTATTCCTGGGAAACCCAAACTCTGATTAAGAAATCCCTTACTTGAACCTATAACCTGAAGTGTACTCCCAGTTTCAGAATTTTAGGATTAACACTGAGTTCTCTGTTGCATTTAGAATTTGTGTACAGATTGGAGAGAAGAATTAAGATTCATTCTTCATTCATAGATAACAAGTTTTCCCAACATTTGTTAAAGATTCTGTATCTACCCTAATGTGTACAATTTTACATCTTTTTAAAAATTCTGTTGGCTGTATGTGTGTGGACTTATATCTGAATATTTAATTCTATTCCATTGATTTCCATGTCTATTCTTTTTATTATTGATTCTATATTTTAAATTGAAATCAAGAGTAGCAATACATATCTCCAGTAGTGTTTTTACTGTTCAGAATAGTTTCATATATCTGTTGCCTTTTGTGCTTCCACATATATATCTAGATTTTGTCTGTACAGAATTGCATTGGAATTTTTATAGGTACTGGATTGAATCTATGATTTTGGTTGGATGTCTTTTTTCATATAAGCCACACCAATGTAATTGTATGAGAGTTCTCTCTATCTTGTGGTATTTTCTTCAGTTTTTTTTCCCTCTAGTATTTTAAAGTCTGAGTTGTTTGAGGATTTTATTTATTTGGTTAGGTTTATTGTAACGTATTTTTTTGAGACAATTGTGGATGAAATTATCTCCTTGATTTCTTTCTCTGATCTGTGACCTTTGGAGGAAGTAAGTGAATAAATATTCTTTCAGGGCTGAGCACTCCCACCAGGGCTGATCATTCTCCAACCAGAGCTGAGAACTCCCACCAGGGCTCAGGGATGAGCACTCCAACAGTCATTTTTTTTCTTTTCACTTCAATCAGCTGTAAGTCTTCATATTTATTAACCATCATTCATTTAATAAAAAAGTAAAAAGACTTCTGTGATGTGTGTTGAAACCTGTACTGAACTGATACTGGTATAAAGATTAGAATTTAGGAGACAAATTGATACTATGTCAAATTAGCAAAATAATAAAAGTAGGATTTCTATAATGCCATTGACAGGTCTTAGTTTACAGTATCAGTCATGCCTTTTCATTTGTGTAGTGTTCCTTAAATGGAATCAGTGGATGGTTGGTTACATCCCTGAATATTCATGCCTTTATTGCATATCTTGTCATATCCAGGATATATCTTGCTAGGTTGATTATCACTGAGACTACAGAGTTTATAACTAGGTAAAATGCTAATGACTTTTCTTCTTAAATAGGCTTTATAGTATACTTGGTAGTATAAATGCTAGTTAGAAAGATTCCTGGGTATATTTATAGAAAACCAATTCCTATGAAACTGGAGAAAATGTTGTTGGTCTTTAATTGGACTTTTTACACTCAAAGTCTATATTTTAAAACTCCTGAAGGATTTAAATATGAGTAACTTTCAATCATCAGCTTGATTTAACCAGAAAAATCATTAAATCAAAATCTTAACAGGGAAGAAAATATTAATTCAAGCTGAGACAGTGAAGGTATCTGTTTTCTACAGCAAAACCAAACTAAACCAACCAACCAACCAATCAATCAATAAAACAACAAACAAAAAAATAAAACAAAATAAACAACCTAAACCTAAGTTAAAGGTGATGTCTGATAGAAGAGAATAACAGGTTTTTATTAATATTCATTACCAGAGACAATGTGATCTATTAGCTATGCAAGCATATACTGTACTTCCTTCTTGGAGTATATTTGCTGTCATGAATATTTCAGAAAACCGAATTCTTGCCAATGCCTGTGGAATTTGTCTCCCATCTCTATGCCTAATGACTTGTCCAAACTAAGTTTTACATTTCCTAAGTAATAGAATACTTGGACTATCCCAGGGGCACAACTCCATTATCTCAGTAATCACATTGTCAGAAAGCTGTGAAAATCTTTGTAAAGCTCTTGGTTCCTTTATTTGCTTGTAAGCTTCATCTCTACAAATAAAAACATTTATAAAATTGAGTTTCTTTCCTTCCCTTTTTACTCTGTCTAAGAATTTTTCAAATTCTCTGGTTTTTGTTATTTTCCAATCTAGTTGACTTTCTAAAATGAGAGTAGATTGTACTAAGAGGGTGATTATTCTTTATGATTAGAGTTAACTACTTCATTTTCCCCATCAGGTTTTCTATTGTTTAATAATTTAGAATACAAATACACCATTTTATGCCACATAAAAGTTTTAAATTTACATATATCAAATCAATACAAGACAAAAATGAATAATTACAAAAATTAGGAAAGGCACAATCATTTCAATTTGGCCTTGAATTAAACTAATAGTTTTAATAGACTTATACACACATATATTATACTATATATTAATCATTATACTTCAAGTTTACTAAGAAATAGCATTTGAAAATAGCAAAAGCCATCTAGAGTAAAAGAGGAGATGTATATTTGTATTTTTTAAGTGAGAAATATTTCCCATAGGCACAAACATTTAAACACTTGATTCTCCAGTTGGTGATGCTATTTTTGGAAGTTTAGGACTTGTGGCATTGTTGGAGGAAGTATGTCACTGGGATTGGGCTTTGGGAGTACACGTCTTGGCCTGCTTTAAGTTTGCTCTTTCTACTTCATGTTTATGGTAAAAGTTGCAGCATTCCAGCTTCTTGTATTTGCCTTCATACCGGGTGCCATGTTTCCCTGGCATGATGGATTCATTCTTCTGGAACTATCAGCCCAAATATATGAAAGTCCAGCCTCAGTATGGGTCCTGAGAAAGGTGAGAATAGGAGTGGAGCTAATTCAATAATGACTCAGAGTCAGTAATGGATGCAAGCTGTCAATTCAAGTGCTTTCTGTCTACCCAAGGATTCTTATCATTCTTCCTTCTCCTCCTTTCTTCATTTTTTCTTTACATTCTTTTTCCTTCTCCCTTTTCATTTTTTCCCTTTACCCTTTTCATTCTTCTGCCTTCTCATAAACAGAAAACCTGAACCCAGTCTTTTATTTACTAAAGTTACATCATCAAGGATTTGACTATTATTAATATTGTTTTTAGAAATTCTTTTTTTAATTTTCTTTTTTATTTTATTTTTAATGAACAAATAAAAACAACTAGAACAAACCCCTGTTACCTCCCCCCTCCCCATGTCTGCCACTCCACCCTCTCCCACTTATTGGCCCTGTCATTCCCCTACCTTTGGGCATAGAACCTTCACAGGGCCAAGGGCCTCTCCTCTCATTGATGACTGACTTTGCAATCCTCTACTATACACATGCTGCCAGCACAATCAGTCCTACCATATATAGTCCTTGGTTGGTTTGGAATACACAAAATACAAACCACAAGAAACTCTAGAAAAAGGAAGACCAAAATGTGGACATTTCATTCCTTCTTGAAAGGGGGAACAAAATACCCATGCAAGGAGTTGCAGAGACTAATTATGGAGCAGAGACTGAAGGAAGGGCACTCCAGCCTGATATAGCTGTCTCCTGAGAGGCTCTGACAGTACCTGACTAATACAGAAGTAGAGGCTCACAGCCATCTATTGAAGTGAGTACAGGATCCCCAATGAAGAAGTTAGAGAAAGAACCAATGGAGTTGAAGGGTTTGTAGCCTCTTGGGACGAACAACAATATGGACTGACCAATGCCCTCAGAGCCCCCAGGGATTCAACCACCAACCAAGGACTATACATGGTAGAAATTCTTAAATTACATAAATTCTGTGAGTCCCAGATTAATAGCCCAACCCTTGCTTCCTTAAAACAGAAACTAAAGACAAAGCAAAAGCACATCTCTTTATAGCTTTTACATACAGGTTCTTCACAGGTAGCTGGGCACAATGCTTGTAGCCTCCTGGTAGAGCAGACAGCAGTCTTTAGTAACTGCTTTCAGATAAGAAAAGAAAGGTGACAGACTATTAAGGTTAAATTAATTTCTTACAGTGTTTTAAATTTAATGCAAGTAAAATGGCTATCTCTCTCTAATATCTCTCTAGGCATTGTCATTTCCAATTCTTTAAGTAGCTAGGAAAACAAAGTACTAACTTTTTATATGTTTATGTATCATCTTTTAATTCTCTAATCTTTGTTGTCTATTTTAGCTATTCCATGGCCTCATGTACTTTCCTTCTAATTCTGTATATTTCTAGATCATATACAAGCCTTTCTCCCATAAAATAAGCCCATCTATCATTTACTTGTTTTTAAAATAGATTCCTTCTTTTCCTAACCATACCTTTTCTTCTTGAGACCATTTTAACTCTCTATCCTTGATGTCCTCAAGTTCATCCTGGCTAATTAATGAAGCAGTCATTGGACAGGAAGGTACACGTATCTCCTCGTGATTCCAAATTCAAGGCCAAGACTGACAATGAACTATTTCTACAATGGATCATGTAGGCTTTTTTGGCCTCAGTGGTTATGCTTTGGACCTTTCCCAGGGCCCTAAAAGCCAAGAGGAAGGTCTATTCCTTGTCCTCCACAGCCTTATGACCACCTCCATTGCTCATTCCTGGGAACCACATCTGTTTCATTTCTTATGGAGTAACTAGCTCTGAGTAAAGGGGAAAATGTATTCCCCAGAAAGAGAGATTGAAAGTAAAATAAAAGAGACAGCAGATCAGTTTCAGGGCAACACCAACCATCAACATACACTAGGATGAATGGTATGGCAATGTGCCAGGGGCAGACACTGTGTCACAGCTC
>JADRCC010574423.1:0-16785 GCA_019843855.1 Hylomyscus alleni | reverse complement strand
CATTCCTTTTCCAGGCTCAGTATCCCTTATCTAAAATGCTTGGAACTAGAAATATTTTGGAATTCAGATCCTTCCACCCAGATTCTGGACTATTTACATACATGGAATGAGACATCTTGGGGATTAAAATCAAACGTGAACATAAAAGTCGCTATTTTGCATAGTCTCTATACTTAGCACTGGGGTAGTTTCATAGGTCGGTTAGTCTGTCCGTGTTTGTACTGAAGCCTGCCAAGAGAGGTCAGGTGTGGAGTTTTTCACACCTAGCTTTGTATCGCAGATTTGAGGATATGGGATCTGAGTTTGTACCCCATTTCGTCTACAGAATTGCCAATCCAAATGAGCTCCGTGTCCAGTCTTGTTCTTGAGGCCTCCTTGCCTCCACTCCTGTTCTCCAAATGACACTTGTGAAGCAATCAGGTGACACTTCAACTAAAAGTGTCCAGAGATCACCCCCAGAAAACAGAACAGAGACTTCCCATGGCTCCTGGGGTTAAGTCAGGATCCCCAAATAGGTGTCTGCAAAGCTAGAAGAACATACCACCCCTTCACCTGCCACCCCCCCCCACACCCACAAAAAAAAAAACAACCCCCCCCCCCCCCCCCCCCCCCCCCCACACACCAAGAAGAACATACCACCCCTTCACCTGCCACCCCTACACACACCAAGAAGAACATACCACCCCTTCACCTGCCACCCACCCCACAGGGACTAGAAATCAATGCTGTGGCTCATGACCTGCATTCTCATTTCTCTCTCTCTCTCCCTCTCCCTCCCTCCTTCCCTCTCTCTCCTCCTCTCCCTCCTTCTTCCTCCCTCTCCCCTCTCTCTCTCTCTCTGTGTGTGTGTGTATGTGTGTGTGTGTTTGTGTGTGTCACACTTAATGTGGGAAGGGTGACTGTCTCATCAATCTTTTAAATTACTTACATGCTGGTAAAAAGGAGTGTGTGTTTCATGGGAGACACTAAACACTGTTCTCATGAGGGTATCTTCGACAAGGTTGGAGTCCAATGGTCTAGAAGTTCCTGGTCTGACCTTGTCTGATCTGTACCCTGGACTCTCACTCAACCTCTATCTATACTGGCCAGCTTGGAGCCAGCCTTCAGAGAGGCTTTTGTCTGGGAAGGGCTTTCTCTTTCTCTTTTCCATCTCTAGCTAAACATCACTCCAGCTGGAAGTCCTTCCTCCCCTCTCCCCTCCTCCCCCTCCCCAGCACCAGGGCCATCCTCTTCAGCACACTGCACACTGCATTTCCCACATGTTTTATAAGTTTACCATGTCAACGTCAGTTGGCGTTCTCTAGACTGCATGCTCCACAGAGGGTGTCACCCTGGGGGAGGACATCTGTTAGTCCAACAGGTATCAGGACAGGTTCATTTCTGCTTACTATTGCTCCTTAGGTCTACCTACCACCATACCTAGAACACACATTGAGCAAACACGTGGGGAACATAAATCATAAAGAGTAGATTACTGTGCTTTTTATAAATAAGAAAATGGAGGCTCAAGTGGGCCCTTGAGTGTGTGTCTGAGGCACCAGGAAGATGACCCATGGGAGTCTGGTTCTCTATGAAGGTCCTGGAGTCTCTGATTTTGTTTGCCCTTCTCAATTTCCTGTTCATAACCCTTGAAGGTGTCTCTGGGCCACAGGCTCACAGAGTGCATCCTCCCCCACCCCTTCACGCTGACTGAACTGAGCTGAGCTGAGCATGATGCACAGGGGTGGCTGGGGAAGACACAACTCAGACAGTGACAGCGACAATATTAGGAGCGAAAGAGATCAATTAAGCCCATCGAGCTGATTTGTGAAGCTGATTAAATTAGGAGCCTCCCTGGGGGCAGCTTCCCTCTCAGGTTGACAGGCCAGCTGCTTGCTGCAGGGCTGGGGGTGCTCACCAGACCCCAGAGAGCACTGGGGCCACTTTACTGTGCTTGATGTATGGAGAGGGGATAAAGAGAAGCCACATTTAGACTGCTCAGGGAGCTTAGGACTTGGCTTCACATGGGATCCCTTGGAGGACCTGGGGAAATGAGGACAGGGACTGGCCTGGCTTACAATAAGATACTGGCTTTCTGAGAGGTATGGTAGTCTGTGTAGGGCCCCCAGGCTTGGAGGTTCAGATAAAGGTGGAGTTGGGAAGGGGGGCTCAGGACTTTTGGCTTCCTCTGTACTCTGTCCCTTCTTTGGGCTTCAGTATCCTTGTTGGTTTATTTCTCCATTTTTTCCAGACTCAAAGCTCAGGTTGTCCCTCCCCACCCCCCACCCCCACTGACTGGATATAATCAGATTATCTCTCTAGTAACCTGACCCCTCTGCCTGGCCTCAGGACTCCCTTTCAAGGACTATCCCCAGGGCAGTTTGGCAAGAATATCCTTGTATTTCAGAATGTACCCCCTCTCCTGGCCTCTGGGTGGGGGGCTGGGTAGTGGATTTGGACAAAGGTCCTGTGTGTGCATAGGGACAATGGATGGGGGAGGTTACAGAAATGAGGTCACAGGCTTCTCCAGAGCATGAGGGCTGGGGAAGAGGGATGCTCTGAATGCAAGCTGAAGAAATTGACCATAGTCAACGCCCTACCCTTAGTGATAGCAGAAGTTGTGACACCCTAAGACACCAGGTAGCCATTGTGTGTTGTATTTCTGGATGGATGGTAGGTCCTGAGAATCCTGGATGCCTGGAGAGGAGCATTCAAGGCATAGAATGATGGAGGGCTTCCTAGCAGAGGTGGCCTGAGGCTGGGAGACAAAGACCAAACCCCAGGAGGGGTACAGGGTATTTCAAGGCGCCTGAGAGTCCTTGAGTAGCCAGAAAGGAGGCTGGTGAGAGCGCATCTGGCCCTCCCCATACCTGGTACAGGTCTTGCCAGAAATCAATTGGAAAATACCCATGTAAGTCAAAAGATGCTTAGGGCTGTGTGTCCCCAAGTGATAGCAGCAGGATTTGCACCCAGGTCTGTGGGGGATTGGGAGCCTTAATTCTTTCCTGGGCTCACCACCCAAACGTCAGCTGGGAGTGTGTGAAAGAAGGGACAAACCTTTGGAGACTCACAGGTCTCAAGAGGCAGGACAGGATGAGGGGTAAGAGCATTGGAAAGCCAGACAGGTCCCTTCTCTGGGCGATGAAATTCACTTGACCAACTGAATCTGTCTCCTTGCAGCTTACCTTCTTCCTGTATAAAATGGGCATATGGAAGTACCCATATCCTGGAGCTATTGTGAAGATTAAATAAACACACACATACAAATAGCGTACAGTAGTACCTGCTGCTCTGTTAGCCATTGTGGTTCGGGACAGAGTCTGGATGTAGGGGGCTCAGGTCTTGAGGAAGCATGCCACAGAAATAGCAAGACCTTAAAAACCATCCACTGCCCTTCCCATGTTGGAGAATCTGCTGTTGAGTTGACAGAACACTTCATGTTCTGCAGAGAGTGACTCGAGCCCATCTCTGCACGGAAGAGCCCCTCAGACTTCTTCCTTGAATATACCCAGAAGCTGAGCTGCTCGGTGTCAGGGTATCCTGGAGCCAGGCTCCTGAGTGCTAGCTCAGGGTCTCTTGGCTCTGAAACAGGTACTTTCTTGCTGGCAGACAAGGCCTCGTAGAGCAGGTTTGGGTACTCTTATGTGCGACTGCTAATGAGAATCAGGGCTACTCTCTCTCCTAAACCTCGGTGTCATTTTTAATGTTTCTAGAAACATGCGATGATCTTCCTGCCACGCTGGTGAAATATTAACCATTATTTCTTTGTTACTTCCCGTTGGAAGTCAGGTCCTGACAAGGGGGCGCCCAGAGCTCTGGAAGCTGGAGAAAGCCTTGAGAGTTAGCTTTTGATCTGTGTGAAACTTGCTAGCATCTCTGCTCTAAGCAGAGGGCTACACCCGGTGGCAAATGGATTCATCTTCTCTTTCCACACCTGGCTTGCTGCCCAGCTCAGCTTTCTCCACTCAGGGAAGTGAGACAAAGAGCCTCCACTGTGGTCTTAGAGCCTCACCTCTGCAGCACAGGTCACAGGCCTGAGGGTACTTTTTTCATGCTGCAATGGCCGCTTCTCTCCCAGAGGCCTACTTCTTAGCCTAAGCTAAGGTTGTCACCCACCCCCCAGCTGTCCCATGGACATCTTAACTGGCCTCACCACTTCCACCCTCCACTGTGGGTACAGAAGATGTCTTTGGGAGTCCTCTTTAACATAATCATGTGTCCCTTTCCCTGTCTGTGGGTTCAAATTCAAGATCAACTGATTCTGGATCAAACATACTTGGAAAAACCATCAGGTCTACTCTGGACATGGGTTGTCTTTTTGTCCTCACTGTTTCTGGAACAAAACAGTGTAATAGCTCTTCCCACAGCACTGACTTTGCGTACCAGGGAAAGTGTGTCAGGCTATATACAAACACTGCAGCACTTCATACAGTTGCTTGAACTCTGTAGAGCTTTCTATCCAGAGGGAACCCGGAGCATCATGGATAACAAAAGAAAACAGTAGCACTTTGCAGTTTCCATGAAACTGGGAATTAAATCTATGTTAGGCAAGTGATCTACCACTGAGCTATATTCTCAGCTACTTTTAAGTTTGTTTGGTTTTTGTTCAGGGTCTCATGTAGACTAAGGTTGCTTCAAATTTACTATGTAAGAGAGGATGAGATCTTAACTTCTGATCCTCCTGTCTCTACTTCCTGAGAACTGGGATTACCAGAATACCACTACATCCAGTTTCAATGTGGTACTGGAGACAGAACCCATGGCTTCCTGTACACTGGATATCATAGTTAAGGTTCTTCTTGCTGCAACAAAGCAGCATGCCCAAAAAGCAAGTTGGGGAGAAAAGGATTGATTTGGCTTACAACTTCCACATTGCTGTGTATCACTGAAGGAAGACAGGACCAGAACTTAAATGGGATGATTCTGGAGGCAGGAGCTGATAGAGAGGCCATGAAGAAGTGCTGCCTACTGGCTTGCTTCTCATGGTGCCCAACCTCCTTTCTTATAGAACTCAGGGCCACCAGCCTAGGGACGGTACCACCCACAATGGGCTGGGTCCTCCCCCTCAATTGATCACTAATTGAGAAAATGCCTTACAGTTGTGTCTTATGGAGATATTTCCTCAACGGAGGCTCCTTCCTCTCTAATGACTCTAGCTTATGTCAAGTTGACACACAAAACCAGCCAGTACACTGGGCAAGCACTCATTCAAGTCAGTATATGCCTGGATGATGACAAGGGACCAAACAGGAAGGGAGGCACCAAGGAAGGGACCTTTAAGAAACCACTGTGAGTATATCCTCACAACAACCTCGTAAGTAGGAATAACATATTTCCAAGTCATTCCCGAAACATGTCAGAGCTTGAAGCATCCTGGTGGCAGCTCACATCAAGTAGAGATTCTCCATCAACTGTCCCCCTTCCTGCCACTCTGTCACATGTTTTCCTTGGTAGCTAGAAAGTTGTTGGGGCTGCAGTTTTTCTTTCTCTGGTGTTTCTTTGGCGTTCATATCTGGACTCTTGTGCTGGCTAGTTTTTATGTCAACTTGATACAAGCTAGAGTCATCTGGGAAGGTGGAATCTTAACCTAGAAAATGCCTCTGTATCCTATACAGTCTATAGGATCAACCTATAGGCAAGACTGTAAGCCATTTCCATGACTGATAATTGATGTGGGAGGACCCACTTCAATGTGGGAGGGACCATCCTCAGGTTGGTAGTCCTGGTAGGTATAAGAAAGCAGGCAGAGCAAGCCATGTTGAGCAAGTCAGTAGGTAGCATTCACCCATGGCCTCTGCTTCAGTTCCTGCCTCCAGGTTCCTGCCTTGAGTTCCTGCCTCAACTTCCCTCAGTGGTAGGGTGTGACCTGTGAGTCCTATCCTCCTTAGCTT
This sequence comes from Hylomyscus alleni, assembly GCA_019843855.1. Taxonomy (NCBI): domain Eukaryota; kingdom Metazoa; phylum Chordata; class Mammalia; order Rodentia; family Muridae; genus Hylomyscus; species Hylomyscus alleni. The sequence goes on along the minus strand of JADRCC010574423.1, from coordinate 10,915 downwards.
GCTTTCATTTGTTTTACCACAGCAATATAAATCCTAACTAAGACAGTTCCTCTCATAGAGTGAAATGGATCATGTGACCAGCAAGCTTTATATTTTATTCTGTTCTGTGCTGGTAGAGTGAACACCTAGACTGTGCACTTTATAGTGAACAGGAAGTTATTTGACTCATGGGCATTCTGAGGTCATGGGGCAGGCTTCTGATTTACATCTGGTCAGAGCTTCCTGATATATCCAAACATGGAAGAGGGCATCGCTCGGCCAGACAGAATCTTTTACTAGGTAGAGTATCTCGTCCCCTCTTCCTAGGATAACACTAATGCCATCATGGGGCCCTACTGTGGTGACCTGGTCTAGTTATTATTATCGCCCAAAGATCCCATCCCCCACCACTAGCAACACGCAGGACTTAGTTCTAACATATGCACTTTGGGGAGGCATATTTAAGCCATACCAATATAGCAATAGTGTGAAACACTAGGCCAGCAGTGGAAGGACTCAGGGCTCTTCTCTCCCCCCACCACCATGGTTTTTTTTATTTATTGCCAACAAGCCTCTCCCAGAGACCAGCTAAGCTGTAGGAGAGTGCACAGGAGAAAATAATAAAAATGCCCCACCCTGTCTGCATATTTTCTAGCTCTGGGTCTTATGTCTGTCTTCTCAGAAGCACCCAAGAGGCAGACAAGCCTTAGCGGTGACTTCAAATATCTGTTGCTTCTGATGGTACATGAGTGGTTCATTCAACAGGCATCTTTCTGTAGGATAGAATATGATACCAGCATCAAAAAAAATGATAGGTTAGAAAGGGTTATTCAGGCTGTGTCACGTGAAAAGACAAAGTTTAAAATGTAACATATTTTTGAAAAAATGTAGATCTACACACACGCACATGTGACAAACCCTAGAAAATGAACACATGAGAACATCACTGTTTTTAATGGTGGGAGACAAAGCGATCTAAAACTTCCTATTCTATCTATTGTTTTATATGAATTATTTTTTGACAAAAGTTCTTTTAATGAACACTATCTTTTAAAAGAAAAGCTAAAGAGAAGGATTTGATTCTTTTGCAGATCCAGAAAGCATAACCATTCCCCGAGAGCCACCGTTCTTCTCCTAAGTGGTTCCTGGCTTTGGTGGCAGAGGGCACCTGGGAGGCCATCAGCACCAGGAAGGGAACACGAGGCCACTCTGAGGAGGAACTCCATCAGAGCACCTTTGCTTGGGATCCTTGACCCTGGAGCCCTGGGGAGGGCTGAGGCTAGCAAACAACAGGCCCTGGTTGTGTCTTCTTGTGTCATTTGCCAAACATCTCAACGTTCAGTTTTCCTTGTGGCCTTCCATTCTTTTCGTCTGTTCCATAAGGTTCCTGGGCCTGCTGGTGATATGGACAGCCTGGAGTCCTTTCTAGACAGTCCCATTCATACCTCCTCTGGGAAGGATACCTGAGGGGGGCAGAAGTGTGCCATGGCATTGGGACATGTGAGCACAGTCAGATTCTGCATGGACCCAGCTGGCATAGATGCTTTTTAGATGAGCAACAGTTCACCGTGGACAAGGACTGGCCCAAGCCACCTTGGTTTCCTGGCTGCTGACATGTGATGCAGATCTGGGGTGCATAGGCTACAATTTTATACCCAGACCCAACTCTGTCTGCTTGTGCCTGGTCACACAGTATGTCAGGGGACATGGACCCAGGTGATGGTATCTGGTCCTATTTTTCTGTACATATAAACTTGAATTACTAGTTTTTGAATTGAGGGTCTTTGGCATCATTCTAGCACCCAGATTCAGGTTCCAGGAACAGCTCTAGGGTCATGGCACATGTCATTTCCCATTGCCTAGAAAATTCACTTAACAGAACTTCATGCAAGGCATGGTGGCACATACCTGTAATATCATATATGTTAGAGGCCATGAAAGGAAGAAGGCAAGTTTGAGACTAGCTTGGACATCTTAGGGACACCATGTCTCTACTCAAAGGAAACATTACAGCAACAACAAAAGCTAGGGACATTAGTGACAGAACATGTGATTAGTGCATCCAGGCCCTAGGATCAATGCTCAGCACTGCTGAGAGTTTTTTACTATATATAAATATAAATATTCTGTGTGTATATATTCACATATAAAATTTATTAACAACTTGGTTTTAAAAATTAGTTTTGATTTAAGGCCCCATGTCACAAGATTTCATTACAGAGCCCAGGCTGGCCTCAAACTCAGCAATTCTCTTGCTTCTGCCTTATGGATGCTTATAGGAGTGTTTCACCTCATCTGACTGTGTCTGTCTATTTATCTCATCTATCTATCAATCAATCAATCATCTATCTATCTATCTATCTATCTATCTATCTACCTACCTACCTACCTACCTACCTACCTACCTACCTATGCAAATGCTCAGCTCTTATGAAATGTGTGAGGAGATAAGCTCAGAGCTCATGTAACAGAGGTACCTGGAGACAAGTAAGTGGAGGGAAAGCCTTTGACCACTCCAAGCCATGGGGCTCAGTTTTCAAGTGGAGGTGTTTGAGCCCTGAGTGGTGAAGGCTCCTAGTTTCTCAGTTGTTACCAGAAAAGAAGAACGTGAAGGAAGACACAGAACTTCCTAGGCCAAGCAAAACTTTGCTGTGTGTGTTTGGAAGCATGGGTGATGGGGCATCGTGTCACTTGCCTCATTTTGACTCATCTGAATTTTCTACCATGCAAGAATGACCTTTGTAGTAAAGGGTATTGTATTTCTTGTAAGGATGTTTAAATCAACAAGCATTCACCTGGTCTAATCTTGGCTGGTACAGAAACAGGGGAGCTCCTCTGTCTCTGTCACTGCGGGTTCGTGTTCCCAAGGGACAACATAGACCCAAACTATCCCTCCTTCCCACTTCAACTGTTTCCCTGACCCCAGGAGACCAGTGGCACCATGAAGGGATAAGGTCGTACTAGTTCCTCCTCCATGTATTCCCTGACTACAAGGCCATCATCTCTCATCTGCCCTGGGTATAGATGAGAGTCAGAGGACCTTAGGACCTAAGGCCATCTGATTTTCTATAGGGAGAGCTTACATCACAACAGCTGCAGTGACACCATCCCCTTTGGTTTGTTGTGTTTCAAGTGTGGGGTTATCTACCTTTCTGGGCAAGACCAACCAGCCACCCTGAGCATTGCCAGGATGGGATCCACAGAGGCTCAGAAGGCTGTGTTATTTTACTGAAAGGTCACACAGCCAGGCTAGGGCAAGGCTGGGATTCTACCTCCTATCTATCCAGCACAGGTGACTTGCTTTTCTGTGGCTCTGATGGAGTCTTCTCTTCTTCCCTTGCTTGAGGTTCCAAGTATGTACTTGAACTTGCATATAGCCCTGGGGGAGTGCAGTAAGGGACTAGTGGTAGAAACCCACGCACTTCTAGCAGACCTTCAAGAACATTCCAAAGCTTTCCATGCCCCCGCCCTCCTCCACCCCAGACTTGGTCAAGGTCATGAGCTGCCCAGGGACAAACTGGGACTCCAATCTGGGTGAGCCTGTCTGTCTGTCTCTGACCCTCGCCTGCAGCCACGCCAAGCTTCTTCCCTGAATGCTGCAAGTATGGCCATGTGAGCTATGCATCCATGGGAATGGAGAGCCTGTCTGTAGCTTGCTTTTGTATGGTCCCTGAGCTAAGACTCTGCATTTTGAAAGGTTTATAAAAACCAAAGTCCAAAAGCTCCAGCTCAGATGCGTGCTTGGCTGGCAGAGCTTCACATGTTGACTTCCTGGTCCTCTCGATTCATGTAGAAGTTTGGAGGGAGGACCAGGGGACAACTTCCTCATTCCACAAGCTAGTGGTCTCTTCATCACACTCCAGTGCGGGGCCTGGGCATATTTAAAATGACCACGAAAGGTCTCTCACTACGTTAGCCACCATACAAGGGTGCAAGACTCCCTTTTTATTTAATTTTTAAAGTTTTGGGTGGTGGTGGTGGGGGAAGGATCTGTGCCCAGTGGAGAGAAAATGCAGCAATTCCGTGGTTGGGTTTCTGGAGTGAGGGAAGAATTTTTTTTTCCTTTCTGAATGGGGTCAAGTGTACCACTGTGAAGATAAACTTTATCTTACTGCGTTGGGAGATCAGAGCTCTAGGTACCAGGCACTTTTCACCGGGCGGTAAAATGGGAGTCTCTGCCCCACCACACACAGCCCATTCTGTAGTCAAGACAGTTGTGTACATTGAGAGACAGGTTCTGAAATTGGAGGAGGGGCAAAGAGGCAAGCAGGAGGTGCCCCCAACATCACATATCAAAATGTGAGCCGGCTCTGCTGATAACGGGTGGGGATATGGAGCAGGTGGTGCTGGGTCTGGCAAGGGAATGGCCCCAGTCAAGAGCTCCGAGTTTGGGCAGCCTGAGTGTGGACCTAGGGCAGTAGGTGTCAGCAGAGGCGAGGCTTTGGGGTTGGCCGGGCCCGCCCCTCCACCGCGCGGCCATTGTCTGAGCCAGCCGCCGCCTTGGCAGCAGAAGGTGACATCTGGTGACTAATGGCCGCGGCTGCGCGCCGCCCTCCTCCCTCCCGCAGCGCCCAGGGTGCAGCTGCCACACTGCCAGCTTTTCTCTGTTCCCTCCCACTTCCTCCTCACTGCTCCTCTTGCGGGGCTAGGGACAGGGCGGACAACCGGGACCTGGAAGCAGGACAGATACCAGCGTTTTTTCCAGCTCGCTTGGCCCTCCCTGCGGGTGCCTTGTGTCTCCTGCCTCCTTAGCGCGCAGGCGCTGACTCTTTCTGGCTGCTGCAGCTACTACCATGAGCCCTTGTGAACAGTGCCACGCCTCAGGGACATCTCAGGAAGCCTTGCCCTATGCTGCACCTCTTACGGAGGGCACAGCCCAGTGAGCATATGAGTTCACATGTCTAGGCACCAACACACGGGTGTAGGGCCCCTTGGTTACAAGAAATGTCATACATTAGATACTCGCGGGTCTTTTCAGTTTCGGTGCTCATGCACAGGGGAGGAATGGTGCTGGCTGACAAACTTGGGGACAATCTATCTCTGCGTTTGGAGACTCCCATAGACTTGCTCAAAATAGGAGCTCTTGGGCATGTACCTACATACTCAACACAGCAGGGGATTGTCCTTGTCAAAGTTAGAGCACAATGACAACAACATAATTCAGATCCTAACCACTAAGCAAGACTACCCCTCCCCATATTCATACTACTGCTAAATTAGATGCACTTTAAAAACTGCACTTAAGAGGCTGAGAGGATGGCTCAGTGGATGAAATGCTAGTTATTCAACCAGGAAGGCTCGAGTTTGTGTCTCCCCATGAGCTCGTAATTCCTAGAAAGGGACAAGAGGAATCCGCAGGGTTCACTGGCAGGCTAGTCTAAAAGAATAGGGGAGCTTAGGTTCAGTGAGAAGAGGCTGAGGAATACACTTCACACACACCAGGATAGAGGGGGGCAGGGCGGAGCAGTGGGGAGGAGGGAAGGAGCAGTACGGAGGAGGAGGAAGTACGTTTTAAAACTTGGCTAGATATCTAGCTTCTCTTACAGGATCAGAAGCCCTGCCAGTGTGACGCACCTTCCCAGCTGGCTATTATGGGTTGTAGCTGGGTTTGAAGTTCGCCTGGCCTCTTCAGCTGCTCACCTCCCTGTTCTGGTAATCCACATCTCCTTCCCTGTGGAACCTTGTGTTGTCAGTCCTGTGAGCTGCTGGGCTTCCAGGAGAGTTCTTAGCCTCTAGCCAGCAGTCAGAGCCCCAGACCCTTGAAGCTGGCAGTGGAAGTAGGGAGCTTGGTTCTGCTCACCAGCTCCAGTTCTGAAGAGCACAGCAAGGAGACTTTCCCCATGGTGTGGTGTTAAGGGAACTGCAAGCCAGGGAAGGCCTGTGTCATCCAGAGTACCTTCTTCACGTGATGTCATAGGGTCCTGCCGGTGGCTCTGAGGTGCAGTCCCATAGCTTCCACCCTAGAGTGGTAGAAGCTGGGGATGCATGAGGTGACCACCTAGTTGTGAAGTACAGCTGGGCACTGCTGCAAAAATCTGTAATGTTGGTAGTTGGGAGGCTGGGGCAGAAAAAGAGTTCAAAGCCAGCCTGTGTACTATGTGTCGTCTCAAACACAAATGACCTCAGCCCAAACCAAGGAAGCAATTAGTTGGAAAGGCAGAAGGACTTGGAGTCTACACTCCCCTTATGTAGATGAGAGCAGTACCTCTACTGTTCAGCTCCTGTGTGGGAGATAGGGAAGGACCTAGGAAGCATTCTTTATGTCTAGGAAAATGAAGTACTGATTGGCTTGCATACATCAGAGGAATATACATCACACATACCAGGATAGAGAGGGACAGGGATGCCCCTCTGATAGGACTCTCCCTGGCTTCCATCTTGCTGAGGAGCCCTGGCTCACCAAGAAAGGTTAATGTTGAAACCCTCCACAGAATGTGCACATGGGATGCCAGAGAGGTGTCGTCTCTCCACGGCACTCCTCGGCCCAGTCACATCCCCATGTCCTCAAGGGTTCTTGATGCTGGAGAGCTGACACTGCTCAATGGATCACTTGATCCTAGCCAACACACTCTTCTTTCACAGAAAGTCTGAGAGGTCACTGACTTTCACAATGTCCAAAATCAAGTGGACAAGATGCGAGTGTCCAAAAGGTTAGGCCTAGGCTCAGATCCCAGCTTTCTTGCTTTCTGACATTGGTCTCTGAGCAAACAGTGTACTTTGTGCCGCTGTGTCCTCTGCGGGTGAGGCAGTATACCACCTGTTCTGAGGGCTACTAGCTGAGGACTAATTGAGATTTACTCAAAGAATTGGTAAGGGGGTCTTGCCCAGGGCTCATGCCCCGTCCATCCCTGAGCTTCTTGCCCCCACCTCCAGTTACTGCTTGCTCTATTGCTCCGGGCCTTGGCTGGGTTTCATTTTTACCAATTTGCTCTGTATCTGGAGCCACCCTTGTATTTTTCTGTAAATGTGTAGAAGGAATGTCAGGCCTCACTGACAAGGTGGTGGCCATCTCTGAATAAATGCCGTCATTCTGCATGAGGGTCAAATTGAAGCCTGCCTGAGAGATTGGTGATGCAGGCAATGACAGTCAATTGGGAACTGCCAATTGAAGACATGCTTGCTTGGGACCAATGGGATGTAGGTGGAGGGTATAAAGAGCGCTCCCTGAGAATTAATAAACGAGCTTGCTGCCACATTCTCACCTACTCCTGGAGTCTGGGAGTCTGAGCCATTGATTTTGTGCCACCTCATCCCCAACCCCCAAGGGTGAGTATGGCCGGGTGGCAGGCAGTCCAGGGTGTAAAGCAGCATATATGCTCCATATCTTCTCCTTCCATCTGGATCTCTCTAATGTTTCTTCACTTTCTCCTCGTATGAAGCTTGTGTTTGGTTTGGTCAGTGGCACCCCTGGCCTGCAAGGTTGGCTGTCTTAACTGGATTCCTTGGTTACACTGGCAGTGTTTCTCAACCCATGAGTTGTGACCCCATTGGGGGTGTTATGCCCCTTTCACAGGGGTCATCAAAGACCTCCAAAAAACACAGATATTTACATTATGACTCACAACAGTGGCAAAATTACAGTTATGAAATAGCAACAAAATAATTTTATAGTTGGGGGGTTCACAATATAAAAATCTATATTAAGGAGTGACAGTATGAGGAAGGTTAACAACCACTAGGTTATGGCTCTTTGCATTAAAATCTAGCCTCATTTGTGTGCATTTGAAATACAAAGTGTGACAAGCAACACTCAATGGGCAAATCTGTTCCTGTGAGTTTTATGCTTGGTGACCAGGGGGACACCATGCCCAGCACACTTTCTCCTTTTTGTGCCTTGGCTCACACTGCACCCTAAGTCTGAGGCCCCTCCTATGTGCAACTTGCCTGACTTTCTATCCTGAGATTACCTACCCAGATCCTCCATGCTCCCTTCATAATAAAAGTATCACCTCTTACCCTAGTCTCAGAGTAACTTGAGCTTTGTTCTAGGTTGTACTGAACTTCATTGGCCACTTCTCTCTGGCCACATGCCACCTCACCATGGCTTCTTGAAGCTCACTACAGAAGGAGACCCTTCCCTAGTGATGACTTTATCTGTCAGGACTAGGTCAGGGTCTGAGTACCTGTATATCCAACAAGCAGTAGGTGCCATTGGTCTTGGCTTGGAGTTTAGTCAACAGGATCTTGAACAGAGTCTGTGGGAGTGTGTTGACTTGTGTTCAGTTCATGTTGGTAGCACTGGTCCCTAGCTGGAAGGTTGGTGAGTGGAGAGCCGGATTCATGTTTCTTGGAACAAGGAGAATGAATGAATGGATTGAAGGATGAACAGAAGGCATATTGCCTAGATGGAGAGTCTTCTGAAGGATCTGATGCTCCAGTTGAACCCTTATGGTAGCCATGGAGAGGAGACATTGATGGTTGGAGATATCCAGAAAAAAAATCTCAAAGATGTAGGAATGTTTAGGGGTTAAAGAGCTTGGAATGGAAACTCTTGGAGTTTGATTATGAAATGTCCCTCACAGGCTCTTGTACTGGGTAAATGGCAGCTTGTGGATGCTTGGAAAGTGTTTGGAATCTTGAAATCTCTAATCTAACCAATGGATTAACTCCTTGATGGATTCACACTTTTATGATATCATAGAGAAAGGAAAAGTAGGAGGTGGCACCTTGTTGGAGAAAGTTGGTCATTGGAGGTGAGTTTTAAGCATTATATCTTGACCTGTCATTTTACTGTCTCCCTTTTCTCCACTTCCTGTCCACCATTATGTCAACTGTTCAGTTGTACCACACCATCCTCAGCATGATGAAATGATATCCATGGACCTATAGGCCAAAATAAATAAGTCTTTCTGTTAAGTTTTAGGCTCTGTCAGTTTCCCTGTTACTTTTACACAAAGCTAGCTTATTCAGAAGGCTTGAGATTCAAGAGGATGAGTGGGGCCAGGTCACCAATGGCCAGAAGAGGAGATTTCTCTGGTCTGTTTTATCCTGATGCCTCTGAGGACAGTTTAACCCACACTTGTGGATCACTTATGGGGAGAAGAGCAGAGAGGAGACATGAAACTTAGCATTTACTCAGGAGATGGTGCTGTCATCCATAGGGAGTATACGCAGAGCAGGTAGGACAGAGGTGGGGACAGAGCTTAAAGAGGAGCTGAGGACAAAGGATGAACAGGAGTCCTCTGCAAGGAAGAGAGGGCAGAAGAAAGCTCTTTCCTTGCTGTGAGCACCTGACACACTGTGGAGAGCCCAGTGCATGGTAGGAGGAACTGGTTTGGGAACAAGAATCAGAGTTTAATTTCAAAGCTTGGAGTGCCCATGGGGCAGGCACAGCATCTGCTCAAGGAGCTCCAGAGACAGCTTGGGGTAGGGATGATGGTCGGGAGGCATCAGCTGGCAGATGCTCAGGAAGGCTTGGGAGCAAATCAGATCATCCTGGGGAATCTTGAAGATGAAAGGAAGAAAGTAAAGGAGGGACCCTGGAGGAAACACTCGTTTAAAGAGCAAGACTTAATGGCAACCTGTTAGAAGATAAAATAGGAACAGAAAACAAAGATGAAAAACCTAGGAATAAACATAAGAAGGAGTGTGCAAGATCTAAGTAGAGAAAGTATTAAAATGCTTCCAAGCAACAAGAAGCATTTGAATAATGTTCTTGGACATGAAAACGAACATCGTGAAATTGTCTGTTCTCCCTTGGATGATTCAGAATTTAATAAGAGTCTCGATAGAAACCAAGCCTTTGTTGTCAGTGTTTAGACAAACTGACTCAAATTTTCCTATGGAAAAATAAATAAGTATAGAGACAATTCTCCATGGACTCCTTATCTGTTGCATTGGCTGAGCAGAGCCTACCCTTGCTCTAAACTCTGTCTGCAATGAGCGTTCTTGGCCGTAGAGAGTGTTGTCCTCAGGCCCAGAAAGAAATTTGCATATTGCCCAGAGGATAAAGATAATGCTTCTCTCTTAGGAAGAGATCAGCAGTCTAGTGGAGATCAGATTTGATTCCCTGCTAACACAACCACTGCATGAGTAGTGGTCTTCATCTCTGCTGTGGCAACGAGGGCTCATGTGACCATCACAAATGTTGCTCCTATGGCCATGGCTCCTGATCAGAATAGTAAAGCCCCTATGTATGTGTGTATACACATGCAGAGAGCAGAGGACAACGTTGTGTGTCAGCCCTCCCTCTATCTTGTCTGAGATAGGGTCCTCTTGCTGTTTTGCTGCCTAGTCAAGCAGGCTTGCTGGGCTGGTTTCTGGAGAGACTCCTATCTCCACCTCCCATCTCCCATCTCCCAGCAGTCTGGGATTACAGATGCATGCTACTGTATCCATCATTTATGTGAGTCTCAAGGATTTGAACTCATGTCTTGTACCGTAGGCACTTTTATATCCTCAGCCCTGAATAAAGCGCTGTCTCTTGCATCTTCTTCCAGAACCCAGGAAATAGGGCTGACTTGTTTTCCAAAAGAGCAAAACCCATGAACTTGTCACAGTCCTCGACAGGGAGAGTAGCTAGGACATAAGCCAAAACGGAGCAACCAGAGGGGACTCACCCACCTGTCAATATCAAGCCACATATCAACAATGAGATGCTGGGAAGCCTAGCAGTACAGAGAAATGCAGAACTTACACATGAGAACTTAGCCTAAGGTAATATACCATTTCAAACTGAGTGTGAAAACGTGTTATTCAAGGAATGAAGTCAGGGAAACTGGAGAAAAAAGAAGTTGGACCCACATCTCAAACTTCCTATTAGAACAAACTCCATGTGAAACAAATGTGAGAATGTAACAAAATGAATCCATAAGTGTAACAGAAACACAGAGGAACCAAGGGAGTGCTGTACTTAGAATGAGACCAACCTAGAAACCAGAAGAGAAGAGACCCGTGACTGACTACTAATCTTAGGAACACTGGAACTGAGCTGGGC
>JADRCC010574422.1:0-26369 GCA_019843855.1 Hylomyscus alleni | reverse complement strand
AGTCACGTAGGTGGGCGGGGGTTATAGCAAGGGGCACAAGACTGAGGTCACGTAGGCAAGGCTACATCAAGGTCCGTAGGATCTGGTAACTAGGTGTGAAGCAGGCGGAAGAGCAGTTGAGCCCTCCCTGCTGGGGCTATCTTGGTATTCCTATGCTAATTCTCTGGTTTGGCTGGAGGCAAGGACTAGGAGAATCTGACCTAGCATTTCCTGCTAATTCTCTGGGTCTTGCTGGTGACCTAACGATTCTAGCTAATGCCCTTGAGTGAGGGAAGGCCTTGGATTACTCTCTAGTATGTAATACAGTTCTTTCTTCTGTGGGACTGCCCTGAGAATTCTAACTATGTTAACAGTAAGCAATGGTGCCTGATCTCTGTTGCTAACTCTGAGGAAAAAACTGTGTGGCAAGGGAGATTCCTTGAGAGAAATTCCAAGCTAAGGATAGCTTGGAATTGAATTAGGATAGGTTGGAAACATCATGCTGACCAGGAAACAATGCCCAATCTTAGCCATTTACGAATCATTTCTTGGAGTACCTTTATGCCTAAATAAGAGGGCATGTTGACGATTGGAAAGACTAATCTGTTTGTTTGTTTGTTTGTTTGTTTGTTTTTTCGAGACAGGGTTTCTCTGTGTAGCCCTGGCTGTCCTGGAACTCACTCTGTAGACCAGGCTGGCCTCGAACTCAGAAATCTGCCTGCCTCTGCCTCCCAAGTGCTGGGATTAAAGGCGTGCCGCCCGGCGGAAAGACTAATCTGGAACATGTCTGAGTTAGAAGATGCCAGCGACTATCTGAATACTCAGGAGGCACAAGCTCCCTTTTGGGGCCATAACACCTCTCATCCTTGATCAGGCTTTTACCCCCGATAATTTAGATATGACTGGTGTAGACAAGTGGGCATGGTATCTAGCCTCTAAAGACACCTATACTCCTGTATAAAGCTCTTTAAAAACACTTTTAAAAAACAGTTTTATTGCCAACACTCTATCGATTGCAAAGGCTTACTAGTTCTGTATTGGGAAGGAAAAGTCCAGGTACATTTCTGGCAGTATCTAGTTCAGTATTCCTTCAATTTTTATGCCTTTGAGTTAAAGGGGAGATTTCCCTCACCCTGATGATAATGTCAGAGTCAGTGTCCAGTGACATCATAGCGAGGGCCAATGTGTCACTGAGATTCTTGCACCACCCAAGAGCATTTTGAATCCCCTTGTCTCTTTACTACATATTGAACTTATTTCTCTTTCCTTGATTGCATGCCAACACAGACAATTGCTGGTTTACAATGACCCAGCCTCTGATTTTTCAATTTTATTAAACAAAACCGAATGACCTATGTAAAATGTTAAGGCCTAGGTAACAGTCACCTGGCTAGCCTGCCACTGTAAGGAAACTTTCTCCTAGGTTTCTGCTGTTACTAGGAAACTTTCTAATGCCAAGATCGATTACATATTCTGTATGTTCTGTGCCCTTGGAAACCAATCACGATAGAAGTCAGTAGAATTATTTTGTAGGGCTGGAGAGATGGCTCAGTGGTTAAGAGCACTGACTGCTCTTCCGGAGGTCTTGAGTACAAATCCCAGCAACCACATGGTGGCTCACAATCATCTGTAATGGGATCTGATGCCCTCTTCTGGTGTGTCTGAGGACAACTACAGTACACTCACATAAAATAAATAAATAAACCTTGAAAAAAAAAATCCAAACTGTTTTGTATAGTTACCCAGAAGCTTGGGCCCGAACTAACCACCCAGGAGCACTTCTGCACCCATGTATAAGCTTTTATGGCATTTGCCTTTATAAGCTGTCCCTAGGATGAACCCCAACGGGAGAGATACCTGTACCAATATATGTGAAATAAGACTTCCATTTTGAATAGAGGGCTAATAAAGTTTAAGTTTCCAAGACCTCCCTGGGAACTGATACCCTACTTGGCAGAAAGATATATGTACGTGGGTAACTGACATCCTGGTGAGCAAGTTAAGACATGAATGTCAGACAAGTCCCATCCTGGCCGACAAGTTAGAATATGAACAGTACACAAGGCAAGTCCCCTGCCACAGTTGAGTATCCCAACCAATGGGAGCAGGGTACATGTACAACAAAGACATTTTCCTAAGGAAATCCCCCATCCCTAAATCTTGATTGGTGAAACAACTTGGCACAGGCGCTTGTAAATTTTGGACTTAAAAAAACTTTGTAGAATCTTTTTTTTTTTTTTTATTGTTTTAATGAACAAACAAAAACAACAAGAACAAACGCCTATTGCCTCCCCCCTCCCCGTGCCTGCCACCCCACCTTCTCCCACTTATCCGCCCTGTCATTCCCCTACACTGGGGCACAGAACCTTCACAGGGCCAAGGGCCTCTCCTCCCATTGATGACCAACTTTGTGATCCTCTACTATACACATGCTGCCAGAACCAACAGTCCCACCATGTATAGTCCTTGGTTGGTGGTTGAGTCCCTGGGAGCTCTGAGGGCATTGGTCAGTCCATATTGTTGTTTGTCCCAAGAGGCTCAAACCCTTCAACTCCATTGGTTCTTTCTCTAACTCCTTCATTGAGTACCCTGTACTCAGTTCAATGGATGGTTGTGAGCCTCTACTTCTGTATTAGTCAGGCACTGTCAGAGCCTCTCAAGAGACAGCTATATCAGGCTGGAGTGCCCTTCCTTCAGTCTCTGCTCCGTAGTTAGTCTCTGCAACTCCTTGCATAGGTATTTTATTCCCCCTTTTAAGAAGGAATGAAATGTCTTCCTTTTTCTTGAGTTTCTTGCAGTTTGTGAGTTATACTTTGTGTATTCCGAACTTCTGGGCTAATAACCACTTATCAGAGAGTGTATACCATGTGTGTTCTTTTGTGATTGGGTTACCTCACTCAGGATGATATTCTCCAGATCCATCCATTTCCCTAAGAATTTCATAAATTCATTGTTTTTGATAGCTGAGTAGTACTCCATTGTGTAGATGTACCATAGTTCATAGAATCTTAATTCAATATCACCGTTCAGTTCCCAAATGTGGACCATACCCCCGGTCAACTGGTCCTGTGGCGTATGCTCAATAAACTCTCCCTGTCTGACTTAGATGGGTGTTCATGTGGTTTGTGAGGCTCTTCCTGGACCCTAATAAAAACTGTATTTGGGATTTTTAATTTAAATGTTTCCCTAGGACAGGACACCATAGTGCCATGGGTTTTTGTTGTTTAACAGTTTTCTATACAGTACCTAGGTTAGGCTGGCCTTGGGTTTGTGGCAATCTTGCCTTGGCCTTCTCTGTGCTAGGATTACTGGTATGTATTTCTATCTTTGACCTGTGTGGTGATTTGAATATGCTTAGCCCAGAGAGTGGCACTATTAGGAGGTGCAGCCTTGTTGGAGGAAGTGTGTCACTGTAGGAGTGGACAATGAGACCCTTCTCCTAACCACATGGAAGCCAGTCTTCTACCAGCCTTCAGATGAAGATGTTGAACTCCCAGTTCCTCCTGTACCATCCCTGCCTGGACACTGGCCATGCTCCTGCCTTGATGATAATGGACTGAACCTCTGAATCTGTAAGCCAGTCCAAATTAAATGTTGTCCTTCTAAGAGTTGCCTTGGTCATGGTGTCTGTTCACAGCCGTAAAATCCTAATACAACTTGACTTTCAATTTACTATGGGTTTATTGAGATGTTCCATCATCATAAATGAAGATTCATCTGTGTAGCCAACTAGTGAACTCTCTTAATTCAACTCAACAAACTGAGTTAGTGAATACTGAATCATTGTTCCTAGGGAACATACAGGGTTAGATTCCTGCAAGTTGCTGGCATCTCTGTCCACACACTGCTGACTCAGTAACATGGAGTTCTCTGCCAATACCACTGTAATCTAGGTACATACCTTTACTCCCTGGGGCACATCATATGCTATGTTCCTTATACCTCAAAGCATTGGATGGACACTTCCACAGGACACTTAGTGGCCTTTTAGATAGAAATGGCCAGTGAAATGGCTCGTGGGTAAAGACACTGGCTGCCGAGCCTTACAACCTCAGTTTGATCCCAGGGAACCCGCAGGAGGAAAGACGAGAAACAACTTCAAGTTATTCTCCGACTGCCACCTGCTCATTACGGCACATGTGTCATATGTGTGCACACACGTGCAGGCACACAATTTTTTTTAAAAAATGTAATTAGAGAAAAAGGGAAGGCGAGGCAAAGAACTGAGAAAAACATGGCATCAGAACCATGCGGAGCAGCAGCCAGTTTGAATTCCTCTAATTCATCAAGTGACTCAATTTCTTCACCAGTGGCCTTAAAAGTACTAGGAATGTTGATTTCGGGACACGAATACATTATAGCATGAAGGCAGATTCGTAAATAAAAAAAATCTACCAAAAATCAGGGTCAACTGTACCCAGCAATCCATCTCCTCCCTGTGACCGGCAGCTGCAGGGCAGAGCTGGGAACACCAGGGAAAGCTACTGGCTGCAAGTGCCTGGTGGCCTCTGAGCCCCTGGGATTTCAGAATCAGTCCCAGAATTATTCCTGAGGAACTTATTCCTGACTACATTACTTATTGATAGCTTGCCAATTATGACAGAACCATACAGGCCACAAACAGACCTCCAAACACCCTCCAATCCAAGCATTAAGAACGAACTCTCGGGCTGGAGAGATGGCTAAATGGCTTGGTGGCTGAGTTACCTCACTGGAGGGCTTGTGAGACGGCTCAGTGGTGAGTATGTATACACTGCTCTCCCAGAGCTTGGTTCTAAGCACACTTACACACAGATGCACATACCCTACAACAGCACACATATTTTATGTAAAAGAAAAAATTTTTTTTAAAGAAATTATCTCGCCAGAGCCTTTAATTTACAAAACTTTATTTGTGGACACTTGGGCAGAGATCACACAGGATCTAATCCTGCTCTCAGCAAAACTATGATTTTTATGAACAAAACCAGGCACCTATGTTATTTTTATGCTTTTATAAGTGAATATTTAGTTTTTAATACTAAATGTCAAATACATCTGAATTACATCTTTCCCACAGTGCTTCATTGATATTTAAATATAGACTTCAATGCATGAAACTGAGAGTGACAAATGTAATTATTTCAAGGGTATTGATTGTGGACTCTCATCGTTTTCTTGAAAGGAACTTGGTGCAAAAGGCTGCAGAGAGGTCTCTGTACGGAGTCTCAGAGTCTGACTTGCTTGGTGGTATCCGGCACAGTTGGCGGAATCCAGGGGAGCGCAGCAGCAGGTTCTGTGAGAGGCCCATGAGGCTGGAGCACAGCCAGTAGAGGACAAGCGCCTAGAGAGAGCACATGACGGTCAGCTCCTGTGCCTGTATGGCCACGATTTGCAGTCAGTCCGTAAAATACACCTGCATTCTCACCAAGCTACCAGACAGCACGAGAACTCCACCAGGCCAGGAGGGCAGAGCACACTGAGAGCAGGCTGGCGACTGAGAGCAGGAAAGCGCCCCTTCACTGACTACTAGGAATTGTTCCCGGCACAGTGCTGACACGCTGATTCTGCAGGTGGATGGTGGGAGCCTGGTGGCGTGGCCACTTCCCTCGGCAATCTTCCTAGATCTTCCTTCCCCATCACTCACTGGTCTCCTAGGATTCCCCAGTAACTAGTTTCTCTGTCATCAGGATGCACTTCTTCAGTTCTTCCAGACAGAAATATCAACTTTCTTTTGTGACACAACCCAGGCTGAAGCCTTTCTATACACATTGTGTTTCCTACACATACATGGATTTTGTAAACCTACATGTGTTTCGAGCTTTGCTTGGGCATCAGAAGGCTGTCAGGTGGCTGGTGAGCCCTGCCTGGATGAAGCTCTCTGAGTCCTGTTCTCTCTCCTTCGGCTTTGTATCGGTCATTTCTCTTGCTTCAGTTTCCTACCTTCCCACCTTAGAGGCTGTTCTGAGAGCCTTAGTACAGAATAGTAAGCACAACACACCACCCACAGTGAGACCTCAGGGCAGATCAGCACAGCAGTCAGGGCAGGAGCAGCCTGGGAAAGGGAGGCCTGAGGAGCCGAGGCAGCAGTTTAAGTTCCGTGCTCAGGCTCCTCACTCAGGGAGACTGGAGTGGGCCTGCCTCACCGTTGCACTGGGAGAACAGGAGGTGACATACAAGATGCATTAATAAAAGTGTCCAAGAATGGCAAGGTGCACTGGCTGGTGAAGTGCTTGGCACCAACCCATATGACACGAGTGTAATTCCTGGAACTCACACGGTGGGAGGAGAGAACTGACTCTAGGAGGCTGTCCTGTGACAACCACACAGGCACCCTGTCATATTCTGAGTAGCAGGGACAATGGCTGGGTACCACCTTCAGCTCACACAAGGACTGCCAAGCCTTTTGCTCACCACACATTTCAATGCATCCAGATGCCATAAGCTGTCATCTACAGAATTCCTTTTGTTGCTAAGAGACAAAACCCTAATTTTTCTGGGTGTATGGCATCTAAAAAACCACTATCCAAACTTTCTAGGCTCTTAAATTAGATATGACCAAATAAGTAAGACATAAAGACATTTCTTTGGTGGGACATCTAGCAACACTCCTCAGAAGGACCATGTGCACCTGTACTCTGCCATCTGCAACCTAACCTGTTCTGCAGCCACCATGACTACTGTGCCTATGAGGGCAGGTGTCAGAGGCAGTGTGTGACTGCTGTGGATCCTCCAGGACAGTGAGCAGGAAGCAGCAGCAGGCCTCCTGCAGTCTCTGTGGAGCTGCCACCTCATCTCTCAACTGGACCGCTCTGGACCCCAGGTCCCTAAGACACTGTCTCATATCTGCTATAAACTCTGAGCTCGATCCTTTACACACCCTGCTCTTGCTTCATCCGGAGTTTCTCCTGCCACTGCTCTGGGGTTACACAGAACCTTACAGCAACATTCCCCTACGGGAAAATACCGTGATCATCACCATTTCAGGTCTGCTCAGATATGTGGAAGCTTACTTTGCACAAGTAACAGATATTCACCTAAGTTCCAAATTAATATACACTTTCACACCAACAGCACATCGCTGTGGATCCTCAAGGACAGTGACAAGTTCCTATCTGCTGACCTAACCTTAACTACCAGCAACTGAATTCCAATCACTGGCTTCATGTTGGTGCGAGTAAAGATGAAAATGAACCTGACACAACTTTTGACAATTTATAGGTATCTGTGCAAACTACGGAAAGGACTGAAGTAACTATAACAACCACCAGTTGTTCTGTTTCTTTTAAAACCTTGTTTGGGTCTCAACAGAGACAAGTGAACAAAGCCCAGCGATCAGAGAGTTGAGTGGTCCTCGGGAGGCCACACCGATGCTCACTTTCTTCTCTCCGTGACGCAGTCTATATGGAAGGTGCTCTGTGTATCGAGCTAGTCGTGTAGGTGACGACCTGACTATGGAGGTGCTCTGTCAGATTAAAATAGAGGAAGGGGGGCAGGGAGTGACAGGAGAGCTGGACACATCCGCGTGAAAGGTGAGGCAGGCCACGCGGTGCTTACTGATGAGAGCTCCGCCATCCTTCTCAACAGCTAGGGCCCCTGGGTCAAAGGAAGCCCCAAAGCAGGAGGCTCCTCATGGCCCCAGGCCACGAGGTGCTACTCACCGAGGGCACTGTTGCAGCAACTGGGATCATCAACACGGATACAGCTCGGACTAAATTTGTCACATACGTTTGAAAACGAGATGTTCCAATTTTTTGTAGAGCAAAAATCTGAAGTAGAGCACACCATGATTACTGAAGTACACATTAAATCAGATGAATTTAAAAACACATGCTGAAGCCTACCTAGGCTTTAAGGTGCTCCTATAATCCTTGCACTGATAAACTGGCTCAGCAACTCAAGGTCACTTTTGGCTTATGGATTTGTGAGACCAGCTAGTGTCCTCTAGAGTTCCAGAAGTCACTCAGTAGGTTAGGGTGATCTCAAACCCTGCCTCAGCTAGGATCACAGGCGTCTACCACCACACTCTGTTAAAAGCTGATCTGAGACCAGCATCTACCAGTACCTTTAAGAGCTGGCACTGTGGTTCAATGGGACAGCACTTGGCCTAGTGTATACAAGGCCATGGCCTCCGTATCCAGCACTTGAACATAATAATTTCCACACCAACGAACTTACATGACTGTCTATCTCCAAGGCTGGGAACATAGTTAAGTGCCTGTGCCTGTGAAGCACGGGTCTGTGACTGCAGAAGCACTCCTGATGCTGCCGTGGATAGGGAGACAGTCTCTCCCTATGTAGGGATCCTCCTGGCTCACTTTCCAAGTGATGAGATTATAGACAGCTGTCCCCACGTCTGGCAGTCCTGTCCTCCCAGAGACTCAGAATCTTACATGAGCTTTAACTCTTGGGCACCACTTTCCCTCCCTTAAGATGAAATAACAACAGTGCAATTCTCACGGGGTTGGTCGGAAGTAGGTAACTCGTGTCAACTGTCCAGACGCTGGCATACAGCACGGTAGAGTTCGAGCTTTTTGTCAGCACTGACAGTAATTCATTTCAGCCTCCATTCGTCACCGCCTCCTTCCTAACAGTCACTGAATACAAACTAGAGCCACAATAAGTGTTCTTAAGGAAGAACATTTATACCGCATGTGACATCTTTCCCCAACAAAAGTTCACTGATGACTTCAGTTTTTCTTAAAAACAACAGAAACGTGTGCATTTTCCTTACATGTCTGTGTACCGCATGTGTGCCTGCACCATGGAGTTCAGAAGCACTATGGGTAATGGAAGAGGTGACTGATAAATCCTGTATTTTTCATGTATGTGTTTCTCTACTTTATCCCAGCAAGGTGTCAGCATGGAGTTAGAACAGAAGCTAAAGTCTGTTGTGAGCACCGATGTGGGTGCAGAGAACTGAGCCCAGGAGCTGTGCAAGAGCAGCCAGTGTTCACTACCAAGCTATCTCTAGCCCCATCTTTTCTTTTTTGAATAGGGATACACATATCCTTGGGTGCCTAGTCCCGCATGGCCGTTTGGAAGGGACGGCATGGCACAGTTCCTGTCCCTGGAGCAGAGCAATCCCAGTGCCTTAAGTGGTCAGCAAGCGCCAAGGTGAGCCACTGACCTCCACTATCAGTAAGTTGACAACACCGAGAGAGACAGGCAGAATCCAGGTGGAATCCACTGCAGTGAGGTCAGGAAACCACAGGGCCCCGCCAGCAGCCAACTGTTCCTGAACAGAAATGCCTGCTGAAAGGTGATACACAAAACAGGAATCCTCAGAACACTGAAAGATGTCAGGAATAGACAAAGAAGAACAGCCCAACAACCCCAGAATGCCTCACTCAAACATCTGTGTTCTCAACACAGATTGTGTGTTTACACTTAAGACACTGAATGCTGTAATGTAAGAAACACAGGGCCGGGCAGTGGTGGTGCATGCCTTTAATCCCAGCACTTGGGAGGCAGAGGCAGGTGGATTTCTGAATTTGAGGCCAGCCTGGTCTACAGAGTGAGTTCCAGGACAAACCCTCTCTTGAAAAACAAACAAACAAATAGAATTTGAGACATGAGGATTTCTGTAGTAGTTACCGTCTGAACATGTGGCCCCCATGCTAAGGTTCCGGAGGGCAACAGAGATGAAGATCCACATTGGAAGCTGGACCCAGACCAACACTGTGGCTTTGAAAGGGTGGCAGTTGTCACGGACATACAGCTCCGAGACAAGTCTCCGCATGTTCTTCAGATAGGTGAGTCTATGGGAGGGTAGAGAGAGAATGACACCTGACCGCTAGTAGCAACTTCACCCTACAGCAGTCTGTGGTGATGGCTGAAGGGAGGGCTGAACAGGGTTTAAACTACGGTAACCAGCGGGACAGCCTTCTACTGACACCGCCAAACTACAGCTTTCGCCTCTAATGATCTCTAGCCAATAAAGATTTTACAAATAATTTTATTTATCACAATCTCTAACTGCTTGAGACCAGGGCTCCAGCTACATAGCCAGTGTAGGTATACAAAGGCAAACCTGGGCTCAAACAGATAGAGATTGTGATAAATAAAAATATATATAAAAACTTATATATATATATATATATATATATTGGGGTTTTCAAGGCCAACAAAGTTCAGCACATTTTTAGCTACAGATATTACAGCTGAAGGCATACTCTACTTAACTCTGCAGCCCAGGCAAACACTGTGAATCACTTGACCTCCTGAAGTGGCTCTTCTGTTCTGGGGGTTCCTGCAGTGTATACTCTGAGACTGTCAAAATAGCCTCCATTTTTTTTTTTTTCAATCAACTTCCCAACAAAGGTTATGTTAATCTGTTCACCAAATCAGATTCTTTTGCTTTTAAAAGGCATAGTCTCACTGTGTAGCCCTGACTGGCCTGGCACTCAGTACATACCAAGCTGGCCCTGAATTCAGAGATCCACCTGCCTCTACTGCCTAAATGCAGGGATTAAAAGTATGCAGCACCACACACAGCTCAATTAAGTTAGTAGTTTTCTGAGACATGGCCTCAGACAGTCCAAGATGACCTTGAACTTGGTATGTAGCCAAGGATACTTTGACCCTTCCTACCAGCACCTCTAAAGTGCCAGGATTACAGGCTTACATGCCATCATACCTAACTGTTGCTTTTGACTATAAAGTCTTACTTTCCAGGCCAAGGTCTTGAGGGATGATTATTGGTTTTTTTGTTGTTTTTGGTTTTTTTTGAGGCAGGGGGTATCACTAGCCCAGAGTAGGCTCCTGTGTGTGCACCGCTGACCTTGCCCTGTTTCTTCATATTCAACCTCATATCATATACATTTAGTACAAATTGGTGTATTGCCTTTAATCAATTTGTAATATTCTGAACTAAGACAGTACACATATATGTTCTAGATCCTTCTAATTTTATCTGTACTTCCTTTCTCTATGTACATCCTGGTCCTTAAAATTTAGGTCATCCAACAAAATGGACCAGTGTAGGACAGGCAAGGCATCATAAATGTCACCTCATCAAGCTGTCTATAACCAAATGGACAACTAACTCTTTGCCTGTTCCTGGTCCACGGCTGTTGCTCTCAGATTTCTCTTTATAAAAATATCAAAACACCAGGCTTAAGCTCATATGTAACAAATAAGGCTTTATGTTTCATGCATTAATTCATATATGTTCTACTCTCTTCTCTGAGACGAGGTCTCAGTCTATAGCCTGGATGGCCTGGAACTCACGGAAAACAGGCTGGGGACTCGAGATATACCTGAGTCTTCCTCCCCAGTACTGAGACTAATGTCTTGCCTCAACTCTTTAGCTACAATGTTTCCCTACATGTCAAGTTTTCTTTTCTGTACTTGTTTAAGATTTATTTTATGGGGCTGGCGAGATGGCTCAGCAGGTAAGAACACTGACTGCTCTTCCAGGTTCTGAGTTCAAATCCCAGCAACTACATGGTGGCTCACAACCATCTGTAATGAGATCTGACTCCCTCTTCTGGTGTGTCTGAAGACAGCAACAGTGTACTTATTTATAATCTTTGGGCCGAAGCGAGCAGGGACTGAGCAAATGGGAGCTGACCTGAGCGAGCTGGGCTGGCTGGAGTGAGCAGAGGTCCAAAAATTCAATTCCCAACAACCACATGAAGGCTCACAACTATATGTACAGCTATAGTGTACTCGTACACATTAAATATTTAAAATAAATAAATAATAAATGTGTATAAGTGGTTTGCAGACATGTATTTAATTGTACCACATGAATGCCTGATGCCCTCAGAGATCAGAAGTGGGTATTGAATACTTCTAAGACTGAAGCTATAGACAACTATAAACCACCATCTGAGTGTTGAGAATCAAACCTAGGTCCTCTGAAAGAGCAGTAAGTGTTCTTTAGGCAAGATATAGAGACCAATGCTTTTAAACCCAGCACTCAGAAGGCAAAGGCAGGTGAATCTCTGAGTTTAAGGCCAGCCTGATCTACAAAGTGAGTTCCAGGATAGCCAGGCCTACACAGAGAAACCCTGTCTCAGATTAAAACAACAACAAACAAATAAACAAATGAAAGCAAGTGCTCTTAACTGCTGACCCAGCTCTTTAGTGCAATGTCAAGTTTTTATTAGCACCAAATAAAGATGACAAACCTCACCATTAAATACAATTTGCCAAGCATGGTAGCACATTACTGTAGCAATACTATCTGGAAGGGAGGAAGTGCAAGGCCAGCCTGAACTACACAGTCAAACCATTTCACACCAAAAACTATTTAAAAAGGGGTGTGTGTGTGGGGGGGGACAACCCATGAACAACAAGGGATAGGACAGGACCACACGGCAATTGACAACCACTTGCTTGCCCAGCCCCCTTGACTTATGTCAAATCTTAATATGGTATTTAATTCACTGACTTTATCTTTTCAGTGGCTCCCCAGAACAGAGGCCAGGTGTGATATCACATATGTGTAATCTAAGTTGGGGGTAGGAGGATTAGGAGTTCAAGGTCATTCATGGGTACAGTTGAAACCCTGTCATATTAGACAGACAGAGCCAGGTACAATGGTCTGCACCTGTAATCTCACTCAGCTTCCCAGGAGCTGGGATAATACCTGCTTCTTCCTTTCTCTGATTCCATTCCAATACACAGAACCATCACGCTGCATAGTGATTAATATGAATAAGCCAATCAAAAGAATGCCTAACCCTGTATTTACACTATATAAACACATAGGCATATATTTGTGTGTATGTGTATGTACATAATACATGCACATATCTACTTACACACCCACACACATGAACTTTTTCGTGACTGCAGACACAAAGCTGCATACCTGGCCACTCTCTTGGACCATCCAAACTGACGTGCACAGACTGCAACTTCTTGGTTAAGGCGCTTGGCGATGTCTTTTATCTCTGGTTGCAAGTTTTCCACCTAACTAAAGAAAAAAGTTGTTTGATGAGCACATAAAGGGTCTTTATTGATAACCACCTTAGCTTCAGCTATCAACTTGGCACATCCAGGAGGAAGGACCTCCAACTAAGAAATGTCACCCATTAGATTAGCCTATGGGGCATTTTGTTTTGTTTTGTTTTTAGTTTTTCAAGACAGGGTTTCTCTGTGTAGCCTTGGCTGTCCTGGAACTCACTCTGTAGACCAGGCTGGCCTCGAACTCAGAAATCCACCTGTCTCTGCCTCCCAAGTGCTGGGATTAAAGGCGTGCGCCACCACCGCCCAGCGGGGCATTTTTTGATAACTAATTGACAGTGATACTACTGTGCGCCACCAGCCCTAGGCATGCGAACGTGAGTATAAAAAGCTAGTAAGCAGTGTTCCTCTAAGGATTCTGCTTCTGTTCGTGCTCTGTAATGCCTCCATGATGGACTATATAACCTACCATCCACATAATCGCCTTCTTGCCCCACTCAGCATTAGGTCAGGGCAAGCAAACTCACAGTTCTAGTCTCTGTTCTCTAGACTATATGCAAATGTTGTTTACTATTTTTACTGCTCTCTCTTTTCAGTGGAATCAGTAAACAACTGATCACATTTGTAATCAGAAACACTTAAGAAAACTCTATTAGATATTAGCTTGATTAAAATATCTTTAGCCCCAAAATTAAATTCCTGCTTGTACATCTATCTATGCCATCCTGGCATCCACATTGAGTTAAACCAACTGCAACTTCTCGGTTATGGGTGCCTGATGTTTTCTATTTCTGACTGTGCATAGCCTCTGAAATCTTCATTTCCAGTATGTAGCAAATCTAACAGCACCTCCACCATAGGATTTCTAATAAATGAAAACTGCATTGGGGTTTTACTGTTCCATCCTTAGATTTCCCAGTATAGAGAAAATAGCATTCCAGTGTGAACATCTCACTGTGAATGCTTCCTGGCTCAATGCTGCTGCCTCCCTTCCTGGCAATCCTCGGTGACTCAAAGTACTTCAACTCTTGACTTACCAGAGGAAGAATATAAGTCTGGAAACTGTTAACTTAGTGATACATTTCTACTAATAAAGAGCAGTAAAAATAGTGACAAATAATGCTGCAGATGCACGGTTAAAATGTTTATGTCCCTAATGTTACAGGTTCCTCCGTGCCATTTCTTCTGTATATTGGTCTCAACCGAAAATTTAGGAAGCACTTGGGTTTCGAATAAAGACTTGGTAGGTCGGGTGAATTGGAAGGTACTCGAGTCACCAATTATCATTTAACATGCAGTGCTAACTAAATTATTTTAGCAAAGACGCAGTCTCGATGGTTAACACTAGCAGGCAGGCAGCACGGGGACCGACGCCCCTCACCTTAGCCAGGATGTAGTGCTGATAGGCGGCCAGGGGCAGAGTGACAGCACCGCGCAGGGCAACGGTGCTGAGTAGGATGCTGCCCCACCAGGGGAGGCCGGTGACCTCCTGCACGCCCAGCAGCACATCCTCCGCCGCGCGCACAGGCGCCGACGCTGCCAAGGACTCGTACCAGCCGCCGGGAGAGGTCGCCGACACCGACGCGGCCGCCCAGACCGGAAGGGCTGGGATCCGCTCGCTGCTCCAGGCGGGCGGTGATCCCGGTGCCCCGAGCCGCGCGCTGCTCCAGGCGGGCAGTGATCCTGGTGCCCGGAGCCGCAGGGCTGGAAGCGACCGGAGCCACCCGGCACACGAGCGGCACAGCATAGCTACACGGAGTGGGCAGACAAGGAGACGCGCATCAGGAGGCTGCGCGCATGTGCGAGCCTGAGGCCACGCCAGACCTTCCGGGCCAAAGCGAGAATGTCCAGCGTCGCGCTAGAGATGACGTAGGGCACCGCCTTTCCCACGCGGCACAGAGCAGCTTTGCGGCTCTCAAGACTCCTTTCCTTGCTGGGGTGGAGCTCAGAGCTGGAACCGGAACTGCAGGGGTAGGCGGGGCGAGCAAACGGGATGGCCATTGAGTTTCAGTTTCCACCCAAGGAAATTGTGCCTTGAGGACTTTTTGTGATAGGGCTGCTTCCGCCCAAGGCGCGCAGCATCTGACTCTACACACTGCTGAAACACCTACTTTGAGACTAATGAGTGTTTCTGGGTCACTCAGTGTTAGGCCGTATGACTTAATTATTTTTATCTGTTCCGGTTAGCATTCTGTATTCCTTTATAAACAGGAGAATGCAGAATGCCAGAGTGGTAGTGCACGCCTTTAATCCCAGCACTCAAGAGGCAGAGGCAGGAGTATCTATTGTGCATTCAGAATAACTAGTGAGACTCTGAAAAGAATCACCATAATAAGGAGCAGGGAAAAAGACTATTTTTCATTTTACAAAATGAATTACCATCAACAGCACAATTTTGTTTCAACGGGGGGACTGTTTTCTGGTTAAATGGAATGCACAGGGCATACAAGAACTGTTGAGTTTTTCACATTCATGTTCCTGGCTACAGCAAATAAGTGGGACAACAAAGAGTTTTCTAACAACAAAGCGGCGCCCACCCCTAGAGTAGGCCAAAGTGAATTGAGTTTTTAAAAACCTCTTCCATGGTTGGTAAAGCCAAATTGTGGACAGTGTCCCCTACTTCAATGAACATCTACCAAAGCTATCAGATAATGTATTTTCTGAAACTTGGGTAACGTGACTTCAGCTCCCATAGCACAATCCCCCTTTTAAAAACAGTTCACCTATCTCTTGCTAATTTAATTAAGAAACTACTCTACGTCCAGAAAACTGGTAATATCCATTAGGCCCTTCCAAAATGGCCTTAAGCCAGAGAAGTTACTTAAAAACAACTCCCCCAAGTCCCAATTTACCATACATATGAGAACCTAGAATTAATTCTCAACACTAGGAAAGTAAGTAAATTCGTACTTAATATAGTAAGCATAAAGGATCCTTTCTCTATGTATAAATAAGCCTGTTATTTATAGATCTATTGTTCACAAACCCTAAACCAAAACTTTCAAGCAGTTATTAAAATCTTTAACAATTTCTACAGCTACAGGTATCTGACAACTTCTTTTGATATCACTGAACACCTGCATGCATATAAGTCAAAGTAATGGCAATAAATCAAATAAAAAACTAAATCTTTATATTGTAATGTGAACTAAACTTATTAATACTTATTTTGTGATAATGCTGCATATGTGAGCATATTTATTTTACTTTTTGAATTCTTATTAATGTGCATGTGACTAAAGTTAGAGTCTGTAAATCTAACTCTAACCCTGAGGAGGAAACTCATGAAGTTTCAGAGAGACTACACGAAGAAGCTGATTCTGTCCTTCGGAAAGAAAATTCTAAGGATTGGACAAAGGTTATCAGGCATAGCTTCATGCCTTAACCACCACCCCCTTGAGATATATGTCTTCACTGTAGCACAGGCTATTCAACAACTTATTATATATAATAAGGTTGACTTTTTACTCTAGGAAATCCTCATGTACTAGTGCAGGAGGCAAAGGGATGATAAGAATTCAAGTCTGGGTCTCACCCAAGATCCTTCTCTAAACACCTAAAAATTAAGGGAGCACTGCTTGCATTAACCCTCTGAAATATTTATATACATGTATACGTACACACACACCTCAGTATTTACCACCAACTTTTCAATTTTACTTATGTCATACAACTAATTTTTCTTCTCAACTTTTGACTTCTTTGAAGAGAACCATCTAAGGGGGCTGGAGAGATAGCTTAGATTAAGTGCACTTGCTACTCTTTTCAGAGGATGCAATTCATTTTCTAGCTCTGACCTCAGCCATTTACAACTACCTGCCACCCCAGCAACACCCTCTTCTCTCTCTTCTGGTCTCAGACACCTGCACAGTAAATCAATCAACCAATCAATCAGCCAATCCTCCCCCCCCTCTGTCTGTCTGTATCTCTCTCTCTCTCTCTCTCTCTCTCTCTCTCTCTCTCTCTCTCTCTCTCTCACACACACACACACACACACACACACACACACACACACACACTTTTTAAGAGACAGCTAGGCATGCTTGAGGCCAGCCTGGGCTACCTATTGAGTTCCAGTCTAATGGGGTGCAAGGAAGAGTACAGTGGCACAAATCTGTGACACACAAGAAGGGCTGGAGTATTGCCACAAGTTGAGGTCAGACTAGGCTTCATAGCAAACTCAAGGAACGCATAACAGTCCCCATCCACACCATTTTTCTACCTTATGATGGGATGAAAGCAAGCAGCATCTGTTCAGTAGAAACCCAGCGCTTTGTAGGCAGAGGCAAGAAGATCCAGTGTTCCATGTCAACTTTGGCTACAAAGTGTGGGGATTACAAGCACCATAGGCATGTGCCACCACCTCCTATTTATTTTTTTCAGTGCTAGGGTTAACCAGCTTGACATATACAAGACAAGTATTTTACTAATCATTCAAATCCTAAACCTCAACATTTTTATTATAGAATATAGCACACTACTCAAATTTTTAATATAGGTTATATTGCTAGAGGACTCATTTTCCAAATAAAATTTCTAAACTTTTTTAGGAAATTTAAAGAAAATATGTACGAGGCAAATTATTCTTAAGAGAATTTTTTTTTTTTTTAAAGTAACTCCTTGAAGTCAGATTCAGGTGTATTTTTCTTTTAGGGGGGAAGTTGAGATAGGGTCTCAGTATGTAGCCCTTTTGGGCCTGGAACTCAGAGACCCTTCTGCCAGGCTCAAAGACATGCACCACCATATCTGGCACACTTTCCCCCCCCTTTTCTTCTTTTTTTGAGGCAGGGTTTCTCTTTGTAGCCCTGGCTGTCCTAGAAATGACTCTGTAGACCAGGTAGGATTGAACTCAGAGATTCACCAGGCTCTGCCTCCTGACTGCTGCCTGACTGCTGGGATTTCAAGGCGTGGGCCACCACAGCTATCTGATAAGTCACTTCTTAAAAAGAAGCAAACTATGTAGTGTGCAGAGATAATCACATACTTCAAAAAGGGGGAAAAAAAAGACCTGCACGGTCTCAAGAACTTTTTTTTATTGTTTAAATAAATAAAATTTTCTATATTACATCTGAAGTATAAAAATGTATTTGAAAAATGCTCCTGGTACAAATTTCTAGAACCATGGCGCTGTCCTGCTCTCTCAATGTAGAAGAGACAGGACTCAAATCATGCTCCACATTTTAAACCCAAGAAAATACTCACTTTTCCACCCTTCTTCCTCTTCCGGTAAGACATTCATTAAGAGGTTACGTGTGGTGAACACCACTACTCATATGTAGTAGCACATCCCGAGTAGTGCCTGTTCTCTAACTCCATTATTTTAGGCAGAAAATGACTCTAGGCATCTCAAAGAAAAGTATTGTGGGAGCAAAGAAGACAGAACCGTGGCAAAATTCAATACAAAATGTTAACATCACAGTTTTGTTGCTTTGTGTAAGTAAAGTGCTTTTTAATTATCTTTTAAACTCACGGCTATATTTGTAGGCTATTTTCCTCTTAATTTGGGTGTATAAAGCAAAGGTGGAAAACTAAATGTATATACTTAGCATCCAGAGTGCTGGGTGGGTTTAAAAAACTACCTTACACTCCTCACTCAGGTCACTACAGGCATAAAATCATATCACATTCTATGACAACCAATGAATGTTATTATCAACCTTAGGTGGTATATGTAAGCTTTAGTTCAAGTTTTACAGTGTAAAGTTTGTCTCTAATTAAAAACCAAATTGATAGTATGACAGTATTTCTCACGTATAAACAGTTTTATATTTCAATCATGTGAGTTATTTTTCTATAGGAGACAGGGCAGGACACATATTCTTCTTGTATACATTATTGTTTATTGTTTCAAGTGGATGGAATATATAATTCCCACTGAGTAGTTTAGTGTGGCCCTGAATCACATATAAACAAGTTAACTGGAAACTTTAATTTATAATCCGTGTATTCATGGATTGACCATAAGTCATTTTAAAAACAAACCCAAACACTCCTTTCTGAGTTGGCCCAAGCTAGCTGTTCATCCTTTTCATTTCTACCAACAAGTGTAGAGAGAGGAGCCTTTCAAATCAAGACACAGATGCTTGAAAAGGGAAAACTGCATGTTGACTCTTGCTGACCAGGAAGACCCAATGTTAATCATATCATCCAATATAAAATATGCTGAAATCTCTAAAAATAAACAATATATGCTGACTGAGAACTGTGGTGGCTTTTAAATTGCTCAAAAGTCTCAAGTTTTCTGGTGAGAAGAAAGCCCTGGTGCTACAGAAGATGCTCCGCGTCTGTGTAGCAGCCACTATGGAAAAAAGCTTTACTGGATGGTTCTCACTATTGAGCAAGAGGATCTTACTAAGTAGTAATAGTGGCAAAGAGAGTCCAAACTGAAGAGAGATGTGTGCATGAGTTTGAAGAGTGTGACAAATTTAATAAAGACATGGAAAAATCAGAAATTTCTTCTGCCTTGCTACAAACAAACCCAATAGGGAGTAAGATGGGTGTTTTCAGAGCTAGCGCAGGGAACATCCATTGATAATGCCCATCATTTTACTCTATGCTTAAAATATACAAGTAGAAAAGTGATGCTTATTAATAGTTTAATGTATGAAGGAGACATCCAGATTTCTGAATATGAAGGTACATATCTCACATGAATTTAAGTCTACATAAAGTAGAGCCTCTAGACTGACATACTGAAAGTTTCTTTCTGCTTAGCCTTTCTGTTATGTAAACAATTGTACATTTATTTGCCATTCTAAAACTTCAGGATCAAGTTTACATAATTTTGCTAAATTTCCGTGTTTGCTCAGAAGCAGTTTACAGTACTAAAACCAACCAGCCAAAGAACAGCTTCAACAGAAAGTTATGTCCAAAGGAGAAGAGGGAAAGAAAGAAGAAAAATGATAAGAAAAAATGCTAACTAAGGTAAAAACGGATGATGATGGAGAATTGGCTGTCACAAATGTTCACAGAAAATAGGTCAGTTAGTAAGTTCGTCTGCAAAAAGCCTACACACTTCAGTCAAGCACATCAGTAGAATGATTTGGGAGCATAAAAATGTTTCTCGGCCACTTGTGATTTCCTCTGAATGAAAGGAATCTGCAGGCTAACAGGCTTATCCTCATCAGCCAAGCTGGTTCATGTGCACGCTGTTCATGTGGGGTGCCCAGGGTCCGGTCCACACCTGCAAACACAGAGTATCCACGTCACCAAACACACAGCAGGCAGAGACATAGGCTAAGATAATACTCATAGAAACAGTGACGCATTTATGGACTAAAACAATGCGATCTCATTCAATCTAGTCCCAAGATCCTCTTTTGGGCTCCAAAGGCACAAATATAGACATATATGCAGGCAAAACACAGACACACAGACACATACACACTCACAAACTGGAAAAAAAAATCACTTAAAAATCTACAATTTCTGAACAGTGGATAAATAAAACATGCAATACCCAGGGAGTGGGGGGATAAAAATAAAAAGCAGCAGCATATTAGGAAATACTAGAGAAAAAACAATAATGCCGCACCCCTAAATAGGAATGAGTCTGGGAACTTGAGAATGCAAGCATGTGTCCTGTCACTAAACTACTAGTTCCCAAATTTGCTCTCCTTGCTTCCCTTTTCTTTTTGAAATCCTAACAGGAGGTGATGCTCACACAACTTTAAAGCTACAAACATCATAGAGACTGCTGTGAAAGGACGATTACCCAGAGATACTGAATAGATACCAAAGTAACTTAAGCATCAGACAAGTATGGTTCCTTACTCCTATTATCCTGGGACCTGGGAGACTGAAGCAGTTGCACCTTAAGTTTGGGGTCAGCCTAGGATATCTAGTGAGTGTCAGACAAAAGATGTAAAGATACATTCCACACAAAAACAAGTGTATAATCATTACTCTAGGTTTTCATATACTGTAAAGCTCTTAACAAAGTAGCAAATTGCAATGTTAATATAATTATTTTACATGAAGATAACTTTCATCTTACTATTTTGTTTTGTTTCTGAAAACGGGGACTTACTGTGTAGCCCTAGATGGCCTGAACTCTACAAGTAAAACAGGCTAGCCCATAACTTATCAAGATCCACCTGCTGAATGTTGAGATTAAAGGTGTGCACTACCATGGCCAGCTATATAATTAAATTCTTCTACATATCATCTGCTACAGCTTAATTTATACTTAATTTAAAATACTTAATTTAAAAACTGAGTTCCATTTTACAAAGATTTCTGATGTACTTCAGCTATAGCCAATGTCCTCTACTGGCTGTACTCACTGTGCTCTAAAGCTACCATGGTTAACCTGAATTCTACTTGCTTCATATTTTGTAAACATTTACGTGACTGAGTGCTGAATAATCAGCCTTACCGTTTGAGGACCATTGTTTTCTGTGGAACTTGAGACCATCTTTATCAGTGAATTCCAAGAAGGTTCTGCAGAATGAGGGCCATTAAATATGGGTCCTCCAGCACCATCAGCGATAGGTGCTACTGGAGGAAGCATTGCATTCCCATATACAGAAAAAGGCATACTCTTAAATAAAAAGGAGGAAGACAGAGAGAGAGAGAGGGAGAGAGATTAATATCCAAGTCACTATTTTCTTCTTACCCTCCTACCTCTGATAAACAATAAAAATCCCATAAGGACTATGTGGAGAGAACTTTGTCACAGAAAACAAAAAGAGGCATTTGAGAGGCAAAGGGAGTCCGGTTTATATCAGTTTCAGGTCAGCCAGGGATTCATACGTACCCCATGAAAAAACAAAAAAGTGAAACCAAGTAGCAACAACAATAAAACAGAAACAAACAAACAAACAAAAACCAAAACAGCCAAGAGCCCTAAAACTGATTTTAAAGTCTCAGTTAACTTTATGAACTTATAGCTTACTCACAGAACCTAGAAATTATTCTCTGATTTGAACTTATTTAGGTAGACATGGTGGCCAAGGCCTCTCATCCCAACATCCAGGAGGCAGAAGCAGGTGATCTCTGTAAGCTGAGGCCAGTTTGGTCTACAGAGTTGCAGACCAGCTCAAGTACCTGTTGAGAGCCTGTCTCACAAAGAAATATCTCACAAACAAAATGAAGAACAAGCAGAAAGTGATCCCTAGCTCTGTAAGTGTCCCACACGGGCTGGAGAAATGGCTGAACAGCTTCTGTTTTTGATGGCTTATGGCTTCCTGTAATTCCAGCTCCAACTGATCTAATGCCTTTTTTGGT
Source organism: Hylomyscus alleni (assembly GCA_019843855.1). Lineage (NCBI taxonomy): Eukaryota > Metazoa > Chordata > Mammalia > Rodentia > Muridae > Hylomyscus > Hylomyscus alleni. The sequence continues at coordinate 4,265 of JADRCC010574422.1, read as the reverse complement.
CTCAGTGGGCATCTGCATTCATGTGCACATACATATTCACATGTACACATAAGTAAAAATAAAAATCTAAAAAACCAAAATAAATAACATACCCCAACCAAAACAAACCAACAAAAGACTGCTGAAATAAGAGTCCCCTAAATGGCTAAAAAGACTATCTAGCCAGTCTGACCTGTCAAGCTCCAGAGGGACTTCACAGGTTATGCACTTGGAAATTAAAGATGACCAGGAATAGACAAAAACAAACAAACAAATGGATAAAAAAATATTTTGTAATAATGAAAATACGTATTTAAATTACCCCAACTTTAGGAAAGTCCATGTATCCTGCAGGAACATGCTGATGGAATGTACCAGAAGGAGTTACAATTCCTGTACTATCTCGCTCCATCGCTTGATGCTGTGAAAACACTCCTGGGTCAGACATTGGCCTGTGAATCATGGGATTTCCCATCCCAGGGTTACACCAGTCCACTTTGTCTGAGAGAAAAGAAAGCCAGAAACGAAAGTTGATAACATTCAAAATCAAGGCACAGTTTAAAAAAAAAAAGAAATACTTTATAATTCCTATTTTAACTTATACCAAATTGTGAATTCTTTCAAAATAATCTGTCTGTTATGTTTACAGCAGTATTTCCATGTTGCTTAGTGAACAGTACCATAAAACATAACAGAAAATTACACATCATTAGAAATGCCTGGTCTGGTGAATACGTAGAGTTGCCTTTCTTACTCTAAGACTGTGGGAAGACACTACAAGACAATAAGAAACTATGGCTATCTTTTGATTTTCGGCACTGGTATATCCTACAGATCCATGGCATTAATGAACTTGTTCTCTTAGAAATGAGTAAGATATAAACTCATCCTTAGTAAGTGAAGTGAGAGGGAGAAGGGAAATAAGTAATTCTACTCTAAAATGATTCCTAAAGTAAAATGTTTGAAGAAATAAGAGGCCAACGATTTCATATGGAGAATTCTGAGGTTGTCACAAATGTCACTAATTCATATAAAGATAAAATAATACACAAAGAATTGTGTAAGAATTCTAACAATGCAACTGGAATACATTTGCAGTTGAGAGGGCAATCCTTGAGAAATCCTGACCATTATTAATGCTATTCACACTAAAAAACCCCTTAAATAAACATTTATTCACTTAAATAGCAGTAGCAGTAACAATGACTACAACCAAACTACAAAAGAAAATCAAAGCTACAAAGAATCCAAAAGGTCTCAAAGGAAACACTAACATCTTAATATGGTAAAATGAAAATACAAGTAGGCTTCTGTAGGGCAAGATAGCAAAAACCTGGAATCAAGTACTGGGCAAAAGGACCAAGGCCAAGGCTAGCCTCATTGAAACAGTTCAAGGACGCTACGATATTCGGAGACTCTTAATAAACTAATATTGTTTACGTGCATTAGATTATTTTCAGAGATGAGTAAGTGCAGAGGGAAAGAGCACATGAAACCAGAACTAAAAGAAGATGATTAGTCTAACTGAGAGACAGGAATAGAGATCCTTTAAAGGAATGATGAGGGCTGGACAGATGGTTCAACTCCCAGCACCCAGATGGCAGCATTCAGCTGGCTTCATCTCCAGTTTCAGGGGATCCAGTACTTTCATCTGGCCTCCTCAGGCACCAGGCATACAAGAATTGCATAGACATAGATGCAGGAAAAACACCACACATAAAAGTAAAATCTCAAAAAATTAAAGAACTATGAAATTGATTAAAATATTTAGCTAAATGAATAAACTTCATTTCCAGTAATATACAGCATATCATACCTTGATTGCCACCAATCCCTTCAAAGGACCAGATGCCACTATGTCCTACTGATGTAGACAAGTTACTCCCAATAACAGATGGAGCTGAAGTTCCAGTTTGCCTTATCCGTGCAGAACGCTCAGTCCCAATTGGGACTGGAACTTTCCTGTCCTGAGAGACACTGCTGGGCTTTTCGGACCCTAAGGGTCCTGAGGATGGGGCAGGAGACGGTGCACGAACTCCAGAGGATACAGACTGTGCTGGGGACTCTGGAGAGATATTGGAAATAGAATACAGGCACTCTATAAAATATTTAATTTTGCAAAACCAAATCTTAATTTTCCTGAGGAGAGCTGAGATTTAATATTACTTTTAATTTCCATACAAAGAAATCAGTTTGTATATATACACCATATTCTTTATTTTTACCACCCCCTACTCCCTCTGTCTCATCCTTCTCCTCCTTCCTCAACAGCCTCTCTCTTGCTTTAAAATAATTTTCTCTTCTGTTTTAAGAAGAATGCTTAAGCTGAGCATGATGGTGCACATTTGCAATCAGAGCTACAGAGGTTTCATCAAGATGACGTCAGCCAGGCATGGTGGCACACACCTTTAATCAATCCCAGTCTTCTGGAGGCAGAGACAGTAGGATATTTGTGAGTTCAAGAGCAGAATGTCTATATAGCGTGTTTCAGGACAGCCAAGGCTACATAATGAAACCCTGTATCAAACAAAACAAAATATAGGATGACTACAAGTTCAAGGCCAGGCTAGGCTACAAAATAAGACTCTGTCTTTAAAAGTAACATATGTGGAAAGTAAGATCTGATTAACAATAACAATTTAGTTCAATAATATAGTGCTTACCTGGCATTCATGAGGCCCTGAGCCCAACTCTTAATACCCACACACCCCCCACCCCCACGTTTTATAAAAAGCCCAAGGATTTTATGTTAGATTACAAGATCTCAATGCTACAAAGTGGCAAACTATTCATTTAACAAATCACCATTTTATTATTTAATTAAGCCAATAGCTGCTAATATAAAAGTCAAAACATTTAAAAGGACAATGTTTAAATTAAGTGCATGCCCACTAAGCCCAGGCTGGCATCGATCACTAGGTATCTGTGCGTCTGAGTGCCGTACATGCACATGTTTCTGTGCAGGTGTGCATGCCATAGGAGTATGTTGGGTATCCATCCTGCTCAATTGCTCTGCCCTAGGGACAGGCTTTCTCAGTGAAACTGCAGCAGGGTTTACAGGAAGCAAGCCCTAGGCTTTCTCAGTGAAACTGCAGCAGGGTTTACAGGAAGCAAGCCCTAGGCTTTCTCAGTGAAACTGCAGCAGGGTTTACAGGAAGCAAGCCCTAGGACTTCTTTCCTTGCTCCACCTTTCACAGGTCAGGGTTACAGGCCAAGTGCAGCCCTCCCTGCCTTGCGTTTACATGGCGTTGGGATCTGCACTCAGGTCCTTATTGTTTAGCAGCATGCCAGTTCCTAGACTTGGCCACTGAGCTTCGGATTCTTCCTGAGACCTAGGTGCTGAGATGACACCTGTAATCTGCCACCATGCCTGGTTGATGCAGTGCTAGGGATCAAATTCAAAATACAGCGTATGCTAGGCAAGTACTTTATCAACCGAGCTACAATCCCAGCTCCACTAAACTGTATTCTTCGAAAACTGTGTTTTGTGTTGAGGTACTCTGAATGAGACTGACTCTCCATAGACTCTTAAGATCAAATACTTAGTCTCAAATCAGCACGAGATTTAGATAAGATTAGAAGGTAAGGTCTTGTTGAAGGTATGTCACTGGGGATGAGCTTTCTTTAAGGTTTCAAAGGCCCAACCACATGCCTTTAATCCCAGCACTCTGGAGGTAGAAGCAGGCAAAACTCTGTAAATTCCAGGCCAGTATGGTCGATAGTATGATTCAGGGTAGGCAGAGTTTTATAAATACTGTCTCAAAAACAAAAAATATAAACAAAACAAAAATTAAAATACCAAAAAACCCTTAAACCCCTTAGTGTGTCTCTGCCGCCTCCTGTAAGAGTTCTGCACTCTGGGCTACTGCTCCAGCACCATGCTCCTCATCTGCAGTCATGCTCCCCGCCAGGATGCTTATGGACTCTCACCCTCCATACACTGTTGCTTCTCTAAGTTCCCTTGGTCATGGTGTCTCTTCACAGAAAGAAAATAGTAATTAAAACAGAAAAAAGTAGGTACTTGGGGATAGGCTAAATTGCTGCAACAGGCCTGACCATGCTCCTTTTAGGAAGAATGTAAAAGACTTTCATTGGACTCTGGACTAGGAAAATGGTTGAACACTCTAGGAGATGCTCAATGGACCACTCCACTGTGTGGAGAACAGTCCAGTCAAGAGCTATGCTGACTGTGGAGGCCTGGCTCAGGGGTTTCAGAAGGGAAGAACACCAGATCTTCCATAGGATATTCTTACAAAAAAGAATGAAGCCTGTTTTTTTTTTTTTTT
>JADRCC010574421.1:0-10303 GCA_019843855.1 Hylomyscus alleni | reverse complement strand
GAGAGACTCAATTATGTGGTTCTCCAACAGGAAGGTTACAGACAACATCATGTCCACAGTGTCAAAGCTTGGGCATGCCTGGTAGGAGGTGGAAAAAAAAAAAAAAAAAAAAAAACCAGAGAAAAAGGAACTCACAATGAAGACAAGGTGTCATAAAGAAGCCATGAGAGGAATGGGTGGTCCTGGAGCTAAAGCAAGATGGAGCTGGGGAAAGAAAGAAGTATGAATGTAGGGAACCCAGAGCACAGGGGATTGAAATCCTGCTTCCAAGTAGAGCCAACAAGAAGGCGACCAGATTCAGAACTACAAAGTGAGTTGGAACAGCCTAAGCCTATGCCCATGCCCCAAACATGGCAGAGACTTCTCATGGGGAGTAAAAGTGGCGATGGGGGCAGAGATTTGCCTCCCCCTCAGAAGTTATGAAGACCACCTTTTGAATTTCAACCCCTCTAGAATAACAGGGTGACTCCTGATGGTTTTTATTTTCATTCATCCTCACAGACGGGAGATCAGTGCATACTTAAACCTGCCATTCCAACACCCACCTCAACAGAGCTCCACGCTACTCCTTTGCTTCTCAGGCTGCACCATTGACTGGCACAAGCACGGATTTGAGATCAGTCAGAATTGAACTTGTTCTGACAATCCCCACTTCTGTTTTCTCACCTGTTGGTCTTGTGCAGGAGCAGCAAGTGCTCTTAACCACTGAGTCGCCTCTCCAGACCCATGCTCACTGCTCGATTGTGGTGACATTTCCATGGATATTTACCTGTGTCAAAACATATTAATTTATGTAATTTAAATATGTAATGGATGTGTATATATCAATTATACCTCAATAAGGCTACTCTTAAGCTAAACACAGCTGTATCATATGGTCTAGCCATCCCATTTTTCGGTACGGACTCAAGAGAAACAAAAGCACATGTCCCTACAGAGACAGACGCACAAATGCTCACAGCAGCTTCATTTTTCAATGACCAATAACCAAAATAAGCTCAAACATCTATCAGCAGGTGAACGAAGAGGCTGAGTCAAGTGTGATACATTCAAACAGTTGAGGGCTTCTCAACAATGAGCAGTATTCTACGGCATGAACTTCTCAAAGTAGGCTACGCAGAGGATGTCTGTGTGTGTGTGCTGTATGACTTTACATGTATGAATTCCTAAAATGCACAAACTTGCCTGAAGAGAGAGCAAACAGAACGGTGATTGCTTGGGGTAGAGAGGCAAGGGGAGGGATCAGAGACACCAGCATGAGTCTTCCTTTCTTCTCTCCATCCATCCTGCTTCCCTCCTCCCCTCCCTTGCTCTTTCCTTTCTTTTCCCCACTTTTTTTTTTCTAATTTTGATTCAAGGTTTCATTATGGAACCCAGGTTGTCCTTGAACTCATTGCATGAACTAACCAAACCTCAAGCTTGCAAAAAACCCTCCGGCCTTGGCCTTCCAAGTATTGGGATTATAAGCGTGCACTTATAATCCACACCCAATATTCCACACCCAACTGCACTAAGAAACTTTAAAGTGTGGTGAGGTCAGTACATCACCTTAACTGTGATGATGATTTTGTGCCAGTCAACATCTGTCAGAATGTATCAAGTTGTAGAATTATTATGTGTACCTTATTGGGTATCAATAATTCCTCCATATGACAACTACCAGAACTGGGTATGAAATAGGAAAGGTAGCAGAGCAATCAGAGAAACAAAGGAAGGATGAATCCAGTGCTCTAATTTCAAAAATGGCTAACCTAGCTGAATTGCTCTGTAGCCATTCACCAGTCCTGGACCCACTTTCTGGTGCTATGGTGTGATGAGGTAGGAGTGATGCTCTAATGCAGGACAGCTTCAAACAAGCTACATTGTTGTTTTGAACATCAACTCTCTCCAAAATAAACAATGAGACTGCCAATGAAGTTCCTCAGGAAATTACAAATTTTCTATTGACTGAAAGACTAATCCAGCTCACCTGCGGCACCTGGTCCCCAGGGAAGGTGCTCCCTCCTGCACAAGTGTGTGGCTCTCAGAACATGTGTCCCAGTTAGCCCTGCACCATTCTTGTCTTTGTAGTTGTCTTGCCTGCTTTCTTCTGTTCAAATGACAACACAACTAGGGGGAATTAAATTGTAAAGATAAATTGCAGTCTCTGGCTCTGTCTTCCCGACATAGCAGTGTGATGTGGACAGTATGTTACTATATCAGCTATTCAGCAGCTATAATAGTTTAAATTGTGTGTGAGCGTGTATACACATGTGGTCATATTACAACTTACTAGATCTCAGAGGGAACTCTTGGCTTCCTTTTTCTGATAAGAGCTGGGATAAATCGTGACCCTTGGCTTGTCTTACTGATTTCCTGTGGAGCGTGTAGTGTAGACTTCCTCCTTAGGCTAATGTGTCTCTGCTAAGAGCCTTGGGGATCATATTCCAACGACCAACCACAGTCTCAGTCCCAGCCAAGTTGATGCAACAAAATATTCATGAGACGAGACACCCAAGCTGGGGCTGGAGCAAACAAAACAAAAAAAAAAAAAAAAAGCTTCTGCGGCCTGTGATTAGACGGAGTTTAGACAAAGGCCGAGTCAGGTGATGATTCTTCGTTGTGTCTTATTGTGACATTTGTAGATATAATTACCATTGTTATTAGTCATTTCCCACAGCCCTCCCTTCTCCCTATTGCTAACCATCCCCATCCACCCAAATAGTTCTCCCTTCTACTTCCATCACACACATACTTCATTACCTCTCAGTTTTATTCTCCCTTTAGAGAGAATAAAACTTCTTCTTCTTTCTTTCTCTCTCCTCAGAGTAACCTTCCTATTTATATGACCTAAACACCACACACTCACACAAACACACAAATGCACTCATGCAAACACACAAATGAACTAATGCACACACACACACACACACACACACACACACACACACACACAGGTATGCATTTAAGTATAAATACATCAGATGAGAGAAAGCAAGTCAGTATGACTTGATTTTGCTTAGCATAATGATTCCAGGTGCATCCATCTTCCTGCGAATGTCATCGTCTGAACCTTCTTTACACCTGAACCCTCTTTACCACCCATTCTGTATCCATTCAGCTGTTTGTTGATGGGCACGTAAGCAGACTTTGCACCTTGACTACTGTAGACAGTGCAGCAATACCCGTGGACGTGCAAGGCTCTCTGCTATCTGCTAATTCAGTAGCCTTTAGGAATACACCTACGAGCAGTAAAGATGGGTAGTATGGTCATTTTATTTTCAGGGTTTTTGAGGAACCTCCTCCACCCTGGTTCTCACAGTGGCTGCCCAAGCTCACCCTCCCACAAGCACTGAATAAGGGTGCGTCTTTCACCATATTTTTATGACATTCATTTATTTGGCTTTCTGAGTGCTATGGAATCACAAGGCAGTTCCCATCTGTATTTCCCTGATGGCTAAGAATTTAGGACACTTTTCCAAAGAGTAATCAACATTCGTATCTCTCCTTTTGAGAACTGTCTATAAATTGCATCAGCTCATGCATTAATTGGAGGATTCATAATGGGAGTGATATTTAATATCAGTAATACTTTTTTTAAATTCTTTAATTTTTTTTACAGTCCAGTTGTTATCCCCCTCCAGGCCCACCCTCCAACAGTTCCTCATCCCATTCCTCCTTTTCCCATCTCTATGAGGATATACCCACCCCCAATCCCACCAGACCTCTCCCCTCCCTGGGGCCTCAAGTCTCTGGAGGGTTAGGTGCTTCTCTGACTGAGGCCAGACCAGGCAGTCCTCTACTGTATATGTCTTGGAGGCCTCATATCAGCAGATGTATGCTGCCTAGTTGGTACTCCAGTGTCTGAGCTATCTCAGGGGTCCAGGTTAGTTATCAGTAATTCTTTAATAATTCTCTTAATAATCAAATTAATTCTTGGCAAAGATTTTCCCTCATTCTTTAGAGTGTCTCTTTCCTCAGTTTGGGACTTCCTTTGCTATGCAGAAACCCTTTAATTTTACAAGTTCCTATTTGTTACTCTTTAGGATTATTTCTTGTGCTACAAGAGACCTTTTTGGAAAGTCTCTGCCTATACTTGATCTCAAAGGGTTTTTTATTTTTTTGGCTCTTTGATTCATTTAGAGCTGATCTCTATGCAGGGTATGTGATATGTGTTCCCATTTCATTCTATTATATGTGGATATCCACTTTATCCAGCACCAGTTTGTGAAAGGGGATATCTTTTGTCCAGTGTGTGCCTTTGATACCTTTGCCAAACATTGGGTTATGATAGCTGGGTGAGTCTGCTATACCTCTGGGTTCTCGGTTTATTGCATCGACCCATGTGTCTGTTTTCATTCCCATATCATGATGGTTTTGTTACTATGGTTCTCTGAGATAATCTGAGATCAGGTCTCATCATTCACTCTAAACTTGTTTTCTCTGCTTGGGACTGCTTTAGCTACTCTGAGCTTTTTGTGTTTCCATGTGAACTTTGAGATTATTTTTTTTTCTCTCTGGTTCTGTAAGGAATGCCATTAGAATTTTGATGCCCAGTGCGTTGAATGAGTGGTATCAAACCTACAAATCCATGAGCATGGCAGGCCTTTCAATCTCCTAGTCTTGTCAGTATTTTCTATTTGTATTCCTTTTGTCTACTCCTCTTGTTGTATTCATTCGGATACAGCTTCAAACCCCACTTTACTATATGTTATAACCATAAGAGCTCAAACATTTGGTGTACATATTTTTGCAATTGCTATATCTTGAGGCATTGTTCTTTTTATTAGTTTATAGTGTCTTTGTTTCTTCTAAGTTTGGTCTGAAGCCTTCTTCATCAGATATTATAATATCTACATCAGCTTATTCTTTCTTGCTCTTTTATGTTTCTTGGGTTTTCATGTTGCAATTTGTACATTCATTGGTTTGGGAGTATTTTATGCATATTAAACTGAATGTTTGTAGTAACTAGAGATCCAATCCCTAGTACCACTCAAAAAAATCAAAAGGAAATCATACAAGACATAGAAATAGTCTTAAAACTAATTTAAAGCTAAAAGTAGACCACCAATAGACATAAACAGAAAATGGTGAGACAGTGTAGAGTGTACTACGATGCTTATTATCCAGAGTTAAGTATAGAAATAATAAACAAATGAGATAAAGGAAGGGAGCTGGGAAAGGTGGAAACTGGGAGAGAAGAAGGGTCAAATGAAAGAAGTAAGTGGGAGAATGAAAAAAAAATGTTAGAAAGGAGCAGAGTACAGAGTAAGAAAGGAAAGAAAAATAAAAAGGGTTTCCCAATAGTCAAAAAACTCATAACCAAACCTAGCCAAATGCAATAGGAGGAATAAAATGAAATAATGAAAGTATATAAGAAAACCAATTGGATAAAGTCAAAATATTATTTTTGGATGACCTCCCCATCTCCCATGGAGTCCCATGGCTTGTGTTGCATTCGCCTTACCTTTCTTCTCTGCATTGTATGCTATGTTTACGCTCCCTTTCCACTGTCCCCTGTCTCCTATGACTTTCTGATGCCCCTTCTCTTTCTTTGCAATAGCATCTGTGTTTCCTTGTCTAGACAATTCACCAAAGAACACACAGGTAGCTTTGCATTCTTCATTGAATTTCTAAATCTTAGAAATTTATTTTTTAAAATTTAGTCGATTTTAATTACATGGGGGGAAGCTATGTACATGTGATTGCTGGTATCCAAAGAAGCCCCAAATGTTGACCTCTGTATGTTGGCACCTGTAGTTCTAGGTGATTGTGAGCTGCCTGATATGGGTGCCGGAAACCAAACTCAGGTCTGTCTAGAAGAGCCATACAGACTCCTAAACACTGAGCTATTTCTCTAGCTTCTGGTAGAAAGTTCTTAACAAAGCATAATGTCACTGCTTCTCCATAATGCTTTACTCCACACCATGGGCCGCCTGGAAGGTCAAGTAGCCTGAGTTCTAGTTACTCCACGCCATGGGCTGCCTGAAAGGTCAAGTAGCCTGAGTTCTAGTGCCAGCCTCATTTCCAGTCTCAGCAAAGTGTGAAAGATGCCAGGTAGTCAGGCTCCTTCTTTGTAAAATGTAATCAAGGGTTCCCACATTGGGGCCTTACATTGGGTCACTCAAATGAATGGGCATCCCGCAGGAATTGAGTCCAACTGGGTCAACTCTTGAGCAGGCTGAAGAATGCATATTTTGCCTAAACCAAAACTGAAACAAAGGGGAATAAGGCAGGTGCAAAATAAAAACCTCCTGGCAGCCTGAGACTTTTCTAACTCAGGCCTGGACGACCTCTCTGATGGGTCACAATCTGAAGGTCTGTAACTGTCAAACTGACACCATGTGTCTAGGAGAATTTATCTATAGAACTTAGATCAAGTGTGACATCCAGTGGCCTATTCAGTTAATGACACTTAGATGTTTTTAAATAGTCTGAATTCTTGAGGTCTTTTGTCTTTTAATCTTGCTGGTAAGATTTCAATCAACTAGAGAAAAGCAACCAAAACCAACCAGGGTCTAATCTACTGAAGAGCAGACACGGCAAGAGGAACTTTTCTTATTAGTTTTATCCACAAGTCACAGTGCTGCAAACCAATAGCATCTCTCACTAATACAAAGAAGCAGTAAGTAGTGTAGAGGTTAACTAGCTTGCTCATCTAATTTACTAAGCCTGATCCTGCAAATTAAATTTTTTTTCAACAAAGTCCAACTACCGACATCATACAATGTGTCCCACTCTGAGACTTTAATCCACCTGTTTCAAGTTTCTGTTTTACCAATGTAAAAATGAGTCCTAAGAAGATTAAATAATGCCAAATTAAAAAGAACTAGTTAAGGTTGAAGCCCATGGTCAGAAGTTTCCCTAAAAATATTCTTTCATTCCAGGCAAGACCTCTCAGACTTCAATTGTGGTCAGAATCCTTTGCCTTAATTCATAGACAGTGTATAGTCACTACTAGGCCTCCGTTCTTGGGAACTGGGAAAGTAGAAATGGGCACATTGCTTTAAGAACTGGCAACAAAAGAAAAACAACAAAGCAAACCCCTAATGTTTAAAGTGTGTGTGTGTGTGTGTGTGTGTGTGTGTGTGTGTGTGTGTGTATACTTGAGCATATGTGCGTGCCTAGGAGACAAGACATGGGAACGCTTTTAAATTCCAAAGGTTTCTACCTATATATCCTGGGGTAATAATTAATGGCCACAGTGATAACCTGTGGTCATTAAGGGAGATTACATTATTCTTAAAGTTCTATGTCTAATTAGATAAAGAGATACTTAATGTAATTTAGGATGGTTTAAAATGGAAGATAATGAGAGAGAATATATCAGTATAATTAAATAGCTTGTCTTGAAGCCTGGCTTGGGTTTGCCACATCTAAATCCTTCTCCTGTCTGGCCAGGTCTGCCATTATTTATGGGTTTAGACACAATTCTGGACCCTGAAAACTATTTTCAATGTACACTGCTTAATTTTCCCTGAGGAAACACAGAGTCTCTTTCTGTTCAATATCAGAGCAGAGTCACATTCAAGAAGGGACATACGAAGAATTCAGTTCTTCACTTATATTCCCCCAAAACAAACAAGAAAACTCAAACAAGAAAACAATCTTCTCTTATCCATGTGGTGATAAACACATCTAGTCTAGCACTAGCATTCAAGAGGATTCAGAAGACCGAGACACAAGGATGGTGTGTTTGAGGTTAGCTAAGCTACATAGTAAATTAAAGGCCAACCTGAACTTCATAGTGAATCCCTGGAAAGAGTGGGGGAAGGGGGGAGTAGAGAGAAGGGAAAGGAAAAAGAATGTGGGAGAAGAAAAGAGGGAGGAGAAAGAGGAAGAGAGGGGGAGGGAGGAATGTAGAAGCAAAGAGGAAACAATAACTACAGATTAAAAGAAATTAAGTACCTTACCAAGAATCACATAGACCAGTAGCACAAACGAGCTTTGATCCCAGTAACACAGACACCAGAGCTGAGAGCTGAGGTTATTAACTACTTGAGTGTCTACAGAGGGGAGCCCCTTAAGAGGAACTGCTACCAAGAGCACCAGAGGATCTAACCCATCTTTCGGGAGAAGTTCACACCAACCCTAGGATGCCCAATCAAGGACTTAATGCAGCAGAAACATTGGGACCAGGTCACTCTTGACCAACACAGACTCCTTTATCAAGATAGTTTCTTTTTTATTGGATATTTTATTTATTTACGTTTCGAATGTTATCCCTTTCCCCCTATCCCATCCTCATCTCCCCTGCTTCTATGAAGATCTCACCCATCATCCCACCCTCTCCTGCCTCCCCACCCTGGCATTCCCATACACTGGAGAATGCAGCCTTCACAGGACCAAGGGCCTCTCCTCCCAATAATGTACAAGACCATCCTCTGCTACATATGCGACTGGAGCCATGGGTCCCTCTATGTGTACTCCTTGGTTGGTGGTTTAGTTCCTGGGAGCTATCAGGGGTCTGGTTGGTTGATGTTGTTCTTTCTATGGATTGCAAACTCCTTCAGCTCCTTCAGTCCTTTCTCTAACTCCTCTATTAGGGACCCTGTGCTCAGTCCAATGGTTAGCTGTGAGCATCTGCCTCTGTATTTGTCAGGCTCTGGCAAAGCATCTTAGGAGACAGCTATATCAGGCTCCTGTCAGCAAGCATTATTGCTAATGTCATTCTTGGCATTAGCAATAATGTGTGGGTTTGGTGTTTATATATGGGATGGATCCCCAGGTGGGGCAGTCTCTGGATGGCCTTCCCTTCAGTCTCTGCTCCACACTTTGGCTCTGTATTTATTCCCTTGAGTATTTTGTTCCTCCTTCTAAGAAGGATTGAAGCATCCACACTTTGGTCTTCCTTCTTCTTGAACTTCATGTGGTCTGTGTATTGTATCTTGGGTATTCCGAGCTTTGGGGCTAATATCCACTTATCAGTGAGTGTATACCCTGTGTGTTCTTTTTTATTATTAGATATTTTCATTATTTACATGTCATAGGATATCTCCTTTCCCAGTTTCCCCTCTGAAAAAAAAGAAAAAATAATAAAATAAAAAATGAAAACAACAACAACACCTTGTTCCTTTCCCCCTTCCCCTCCTCAAACAAGGTAGTTTCTTAAAGATCCCCTCCGGATCCCATCAAAGACTTCCTCAAGATGCTGGGGTCTGGGGACATCCTTATCAATTATTCCTCCCTCACCTCTGGCTTCACACCTACCTTACCTCTTCTGCAGCCTTAAAGCTCCCCAGCCTGTTTTTTCTTCCCTCCCACAGGTTTTGTCATCTGAGGCATTTCTCTTATTGTGTCTTCACCCATCTTGCCAATTCACTCTTGGAAACCACAGGTGGAAGCAGAAGTGATCAGAGAAAATGGACAACATAATAAGACATGTCTGTCTCCTCTGCCACCCACCTGCTAGAAGGACCTCATCCCACACAGAATGAGGAGCACAGCTCATCCTTTGCACAGGTGGCAACCTTGCTACCAAAGAGTCCATTCTGCTACCAACCTGGACAGATAGATACCCTAAATGAAGCAATAACCACAAAAATTCAATGTCTCATGTATATGAAGATATTGGGAGACACTTTCTACAAAGATAGCAGCTTTGGGCAGCAGTTACTGAGTTGTATTAATGTCCAAAGGGGAGTGATATAAGGGTGGTTAATACAGAGCTGCAGGAAAAGCAAGATAACCAGAGATACACTGGGAGAGGCAACTTATATATGGCTGTGGAAAAGCCAACAGGGCTGAGACAGCCCTGAAATATATTTTGCATCATAGGTCAGCCAGCCAGCCATTTCTTCCGGGATTATCTGTTCTTTTATATCCACATCTTACTGACAAAAACTCATAATATGTGGTATCTTCAGAGAATAAGTTTGAAAATGGAATCACAGAGAATTAATGTGAATTAAATCTCACTTTCATAGCTAAGAAGCCCAGAGCCTTGTAGAGACATGGAAGGAACCAGAGGAAATGTGTCTTATACATTATTCAGAATCTCCCAGAAAGCTTAGGGATGCAGACCAAGGGTGGAATGATTGCCCAGCATGTAAAAACCACTGGGTTCATCCGTGCTGCTACTGAAATTTTTTTTCTAAGAAAGAAAATGAGAAAAGTGAGAGAAAAGAGATAGAGGGAGAAAGAGAGATGGAGAACGAGGAGGAGAGGGAGAGGGATGGAGAGAGGGTAAAGAAAGGGAGAGAAAGAGGGAAAGAGAAAAGAGAAGGAGGGAGAAAGCAATGGAGAGAGGGAGAAACAGAAAGACAGAGAAGGAATGAGATGGGAAGAGAGAGTAGAATCTAATTGAGAGTTCTTGGATCACTGA
>JADRCC010574419.1:12972-27438 GCA_019843855.1 Hylomyscus alleni | reverse complement strand
TCCAGCTTTAAAACAGAGATGCCATAAGTGGCTGTATTATAAACAACAGAAGTGTATTCCTGTCAGTGCTGCAATTGGGATATGAGATTAAGGTGCTGGTGGGTGCGATGTCTGGTGAGCATTGTCTGTATATATGGCAGAAGAGGCTAGGCAGCTCCTGGAGTCTCTTTTACAAGAACACTTAACCTGGAGGCCTTGTGACTTCATCACCATGCAGAGGCCGTAGAGGGCTAGGTTTCATTATGAATTTGAGGAACCTAATATTTAGACCATGGTATAATAGTTCAAATTTATTAAAATCTTTTCCACCAAATTCATTAAATCTTGAACTAGTATTTTTAGTTGTAGTATTTTTGTAGAACTCTTGTTAGAACTAATTTTCTTGATTTGATGCTGTCATTTTTTTATAAGTATTGTACCTGAAACATGAGACAAAATTATAGTGTCAAAGTAACAATGACCACAATATTAAAGCGCATACTTTCTGAGCCAGGCATAGTGGCACATCCCTTTAATGGCAGCACTTGGCAGATCTCTGTGAGTTCAGGACCAGCCTGGTCTACAGAGCCAGTTCCAGGCCAGCTAGTAGTATGTGGTGAAACCTGTCTCAAAGGGGGGCTTTATTTTATAAATTATTGAAGGTAAATTATAGAAATTACCTTCTATAATTGTTAATCCATAATTGTGATTTGTAACAGTTACTGTCTGTATTTTATATACAATAGCTTCTAAATGACCATTTCTTGAGAGCAAAGAGTTCAAGCTCTGGAGAATGTTCATTGGCAAAGATGTGTTTTGTACATCTGAGGCTACATCTGGTCCATCTGTCTATTTGCTGTTCTGCACTCTCAGAGTCTAGCAATGGTACAGCTATGATTTGGTGCTTAAAGTTGGGGAAAGGTGATTTTAAGATGCATAGTATAGTGTCAATAGTTTTTTTCTGTGTCTAATTCTTGTTTTCTCCTACTTTTTTTTAGGAGGTAACAGTTAATTTCACCTATCTTCACATAACAGTGCTTCAGTAGCAGACTTGGAAGGAGAGTGAGGTGTCACTAGAAAGAGAGTATTTCCTGGTAGTCTAATAGATATGGTCATATTAACTATACAAGTTGTGCTTAGACAGTGACGCAGAGTGGGGCAGTTAAGCTAAGTCAAAATTACTTGATAATTCATAAGATAGAGTATTAGTGGTAAGTAAATAGTAACAGATATGCTACCAGGTGTGTCCAGCCTTTTGACACTGTGACACTGGTTGTGGTCTACAAAGTTCACACCTGGAAACTGCATAATTGACTTACCAAAAAACACAACAACAACAGAAACCTCATACCAATGCAATGTTTTACATGAGATTGTGATTTTGTGCCATGCTGCATGTGAAGGTTGGACACACCTTCAGGCTCACATAGGAAGCCTTCTTTAAAGACAGTTGTTTTTGTGTGATTTGAGCAGTCGGGTGGCTGGAATACACGGTCAGCAAGATAAATGAACAAGTGGATAACACTGTTAAATTACTTTTTGTTATTTATTGTACGGAATGACAAAAGTTATAGGATAATGAAGATAGTTGGTAGGTGACTTTGATAAATTGTCAATGACAATAAATAAATAAATATATATATTAAAATATATATTTTAAAGATATATATCTTAAAAGATATCTTCAAGTTTTATGAGTACCTTTTATACTATTGATCTGGAAACATGTTGAAATTTGAAGCTTCTTCATCCTTTGATTTGCTGTAAAACAGTTTCATTCATTTTGTCTGATATTGTCAGTGATCATAGTGTCAAAACTGAGAATAAAACAGAATCCCCAAATTCTATATCAATGTTTCTATTACTGTAATGCTTGCTACCTGCCTCCTCCCCCCCCCCGGTATTATTTTTTGGAACCTCTTTTATGATTACCTAAGTTCTTGGGTTATATAAGGTAGATTAAGTAAGCCCTTGGGTGAACCCACAAACTAAAATTTGAACATAGCATTAACCAGCACTTTTATATTAAGAGATTTTTCTGGAACCGGGCAGTGGTAGCATACACCTTTAATCCCAGCACTTGGGAGGCAGAGGCAGGAAGATTTCTGAATTCGAGGTCAGCCTGGTCTACAGAGTGAATTCCAGGACAGCCAGGGCTATACAGAGGAACCCTGTCTTGGGGGGAAAAAAAGAGAGAGATTTTCTGACAATATAAAACATGGTATTTTTTACTATTTTTTTTTTTAAAATCTGAAGCTCTGAAGACCTAGTTTAGGTTGTTTTTAATATTTACTAGCTTTCTTACCTTTAGTTTTATGACTTGGCAAGTCTTAGCCCATTGTTTCTAACACATTACACTATTCAAATTGGTTGTTCATTGGAACTTCACTGTTTTAATTTTTCTGATTGAGAAACCATCAGTCCGGTATCACTGTTGATTCTTAGTTGTCTTTTCTTTCGTATATATCAAGGTTGACCTCTCATAAGCCAGCAGTTTACAACACAGAAGCACCGGCCCCCTTACCTCAGTAGGCAGCACCTGCCACTCTGAGAAGAATGGCAGAGAAGACCACATGGGTCTAAGATTGTGGCAGATGTGCACGCAGTGTAATCACAGTCTACCAGCCTAACCTTTAATGATTGAGTAGAATCAGTATTAGAGAGAAAAAGGTGATGTTGCCCAAACTGGTTCTTTTTAGTTTTCATAATAACTATATTCTCTCAGTATCTTAATTATGTTTTTTTTAAGTAATTGGTATGTGCTCAGTTACTTTATCAGAGCCTATTTCTGTGTCAGAACAGCTCATAAAAAGTGAAAATGCAGTCAAATTGCGTATATAGTGTTTCAAGTCAACAGCATACATTAGTGCACATTGGCAATTTTATAAAGGGTTTTACCCAGAAATCCAGGGACCTGCCATGCTGGGCTTCCTTGCGCATGCCTGTCAATCTAGTTTCACTCTGTTGATACCAGCTGGCTGGCTGCTTAGTCAACAGTAATTGCACTCTCACTTTTTTTTTTTTTTTTCGGTTTTTCGAGACAAGGTTTCTCTGTATTGCCCTGGAGCTCATTCTGTAGACCAGGCTGGCCTCGAACTTAGAAATCCACCTGTCTCTGCCTCCCAAGTGCTGGGATTAAAGGCGTGCAACACCACGCCTGGCAACTACTTTTTTTTTTTTTGCACTCTCACTTTTTAAGCCATGCTGTTTTACTTTTCTGTGATACCCAGTTTTACTGAGGGGAAAATGAAGTGCAGTGCAGAGCCCACTTGTGAGACTGCGCTCTTGGTGTATGCATTTCCATTTTTGTTTTAAACTGTCCATCCCTCCCTGTCTTGCATCTGTTCTTCTGTTGTGCCCTTTGGTTTAACATTGTTCTCCCTCCCCAATTTTCCTCTTCTCCTCATTGTAAACTCATGGCAGGGTCTGCTTGGTGAGCTCATTCTCTTACAACAGCAAATTCAAGAGCATGAAGAGGAAGCACGCAGAGCCGCTGGCCAGTATAGCACGAGCTATGCCCAACAGAAGCGCAAGGTGATGGATGGTTTAAGGGGCTACTGATACATCACACTAATCAGCCATTTCTGCCAAGGTCATATCACCCTAGCCTGTTGATGGACTCCAGTCATTGGAGATTACTTTTAACAAAGTAAATTAAAAAGATACATCATACCCCCTAAAGTGGGTAGTGTAGCCAAAGCCCAAAATATGAGCTCAATTATATCAGTTTAGGTAATCTGTGAGTCTATACATTTGCATTAGAGTAAAATCATGAATAGTTGTTTATATGGTACAGTTGATTCACTCAAATAATTGGGTATTGAAGCTATATGAAATCCTTAAAAATGTGCTTTTAACCATTAGGTCAAAGTCCCATAGGCTCGGTCCCTCTATCCTGTACAGACTATCTCATCTCTTAGAAAATTTTTTTAAGAGTAGAGAAGTATTAAAGCTGTGTTCAAACTATATTCAGGAAAAAGAATCAATCATATCTAGCT
Source organism: Hylomyscus alleni (assembly GCA_019843855.1). Lineage (NCBI taxonomy): Eukaryota > Metazoa > Chordata > Mammalia > Rodentia > Muridae > Hylomyscus > Hylomyscus alleni. The sequence goes on along the minus strand of JADRCC010574419.1, from coordinate 23,461 downwards.
TCTCATTTGCTCTTATATCTAAATCAAGGGATGTTATAGATACAGGTTTAGTAAATGCTTCTACTGGCTAATCTTGGTGATGGTTAATGCTGGAGAGTTCTCACCATAATTTCATGTTTGCCTAATGTCATTCCCTGCCTTTTCTCAGTTCTGTGGCTGTGCAACCAATAACTACAATGGATGAATAAAATAAGTAGAAAAAGAAAACAAGTTATTTCATCTTTATAGTTAAAGGAGATTTAGCTGGGCAGTGGTGATGAATACCTTTAATCCTAGCACTCAGGAGTCAGAGGCAAGTGAATCTCTGTGAGTTCAAGGCCAGCCTGGTCTAAAGAGCAAGTTCCAGGACAGTTAGGGCTATAAAAGTGAAGCCCTATCTCAAAGGAAAAATAAAAATGAGAGAGAGAGGGGGGGGAGAGAAAGAGAGAGAGGGAGAAGAAGAAGAAAAAAGTAGATTCTTGACTTGAGGAATGACTGAAACATTTTTACACAAGTGAGTATATATCATTTAAATATTCTAAGAAGGTAGATGCCTTCACTGAGCCATCCATACCATAGCTTTGTCCCAGAAAGAAGTGGAAAGAGTTTGTGTGTTCTGGAATGTTACTTAGAAATATGAGTATAGTACCAGTTACGATTTGGCCTTTTTTCATAATGATAAGATTGAAATGAGGCCCATCTGTCTCCCGTCGTAAGATGTAAGATGCAGTTTAAGACTATAGTAATGCTTCTAATTCTGACCATTCCAGGGATTTAAGTAGTAAATTCTGGCTGGTTTTCTGAGAGTCCAGACATGAGCATTGAGTTTAGGCCTGCCTTACAGACACCTGTCACTCCTAGTGACATCTGTCACTCCTGGTCTGTTTACATGGTTATTTATGTGACCCTGTGGTTCTTCTCTTTGGTGTTCATGAAGGATAGTGACAGAAGAATAGGACAGTGTACTTCTGTCTGGTTTGTTTGTAAAGGAACACCTAGTGGGACACCAACTAAGGCTTGTTCCTGCCCACTGTGTAGTTGCCTTGTGTGAAAGTTAATGGGCCTTTAAAAATAATTCATGCTATTCCATAATGAGCCCATTCTCCTTACTGTCCTGAAAATCTAGTTCCTTACCTTGTCTTCCTCTGCTCCCTAAAGTTAGTGCAGAGATGTCATCAGCTCTTCCCCAACACAGTCAAAATCTGTATTCCTGAGATTTTTATCGTTCTATGTATTCAAAGTTGCCTATATTTTCTGAGCAAATGAGATAACCAGAAGCAAGAGATATTGGTAATTTTCCTCCTGTGAATATGTACACAGACTTTCCAGAGATTGTCAGATATATACTTCAATATTTCAGAACAGCCACAGTGACTTAGGAGGAGGAAATAAATTCTAAAATCAATGTTGTTCTCTTTGAACTCCATCAGGTTCACAGCCTTGGAATTGTAGAAATGCTCTGGTTCAAGACCATTGGCTTCATTCTTCTCAGGGTGACTTTAAAATTCATTTCCTAGTAAAAATTAAATATACTACACAACAGAGCATGTCTCATGTTGTAAATAGCTGAGCTTTACTAGTAAAGCCATTGGAAGAAAACATATCTAAGCTGTCTAAAAAGGTTGCAGGAGAGTGCAGGCCTCACAAGCATGAGAGTCTTGAGTTTGACCCCCAGAACCCATGTAGCAGTGTCACAGTGCTGGGGTGGCAGAGATGGGCTTCCTGGGGCTCCCTGGCCAGTCAGCTTAATCTAATCAGAGAGCTCTAGAGCAGTAGAGACCCTTTCTCTAAGTGGGTGTGTAGTGTCCTGGCCTCCACACACATGAAACAGGTATACACATGTGCATACACACACAGACAGGCCCATGCACGTTAAAAAAATAACTACAATAAATGACAGATTAGAAATAGCTCATGCTAGTCTCTAAGAAAACATGTAAAGGTTACATTCACACCAAACCTAAGAATTTTCATCCTAGATCTTAGGGGGAAAAAATGAGATCTCAGTTCTTTCTATACCACCTACTTTAAAACATTAATTTTGATCCTTTTTAAATGAAGCAGCTAGGAAGTATGCCTTTTTTTTGTAATATTCTAATTAATTATTTTGCCTTCTTATGTAGTCTTTTACTTTAACCAAACTAAGTTAACCTTTAATGCTCTGGGCTTATATTAACATTTTAACTTTTTAATTTAATTTAGTTTCTTAATTTTTATTCCACATGCTGAGTAACATTGAATTTTTTATAGTAATCCAGGCTATATTTCAGAAAATCTCTCAATTTACATTTAAAACCCAAAGCTGCTCATGGTGGCGAACACCTTAAAGCCCAGCACTCACAGGCAGAAGCAGAGCAATCTGAGGCTAGGCCTCAGTTAGTAGTTGTAGGAGTAGTGTTCATATATCTTACAGTAGATTCACTACAGGTGGATGAATATTTAGTAGGAGAAAGTAAATCACAGTATTTTTGAAATGAACCAGGAATTTAATCTACATCACAAATGTTTATAATCATACTTTTAACAGAATGATAGCATGCTCTGTGATCTTAATGTGGAGTGCTCTGACTCATATTTGTCTTGTTCTTTGGACTGTGGGCTCTTCAACTTGCCTGGCTCCTCACATTTAAGAGACTTAATAATTCTTGTCCAGTCTACTTGAGTACACATAATCAAAATGAAAGTGTAACTATATCAGCAAGTCTCTTCCCACTCAAAGCTAAAAACAAAATTTCTGTTACAAAATTTTATTTCAAAATAATTTTAGGTTTCAAACATATACATTAAGGAAAAAATGTATTGTCATCCATGAAAACGGGGAGATTTAGAAATGTTATTTAGAATTCAGAGTTAAAAATCTAAAAATAAGATTTTGTAGCATGGACAAGATTTATTAACGTCTACCTCAATAAAGAAATCATTTAAGATCTGAGGATGACAACTCTGTGCTCTGTCAAGAAGTCACTGCACACTTGTGTGAACTTGCCATAAGTGACATAATTTTCATTGTATTTTTTGTCTTTTGTGTTATGACTACTTTAAACTCTGTTACACCATGATACTTGGAAGCTTTTAAAATAGTTTGTATTAGAACTATTAAATACAATTTGAAGTAGTTTGCACGATACCTGTGAACTTTATTTTTTATGTTCAGAAAAGCTTTAGTTGCTTAACTTGGGTTCCTTTTTACAGACACCTCTGCTCTGTTGAAAGTTAGCTGATGTTGCATTGGAATTGAATTTAGAAACAAGTCTCTGGCTCCACTTAACTCTCTGGACATGCCAGTTGTTCTCTGTATTTGTTATGCACATCTCTGCTGATAGCGAGGAAGCTGAAAGTGTTCTTTAGAAAATACAATGAGCTTTTTCAGTAGCTGTACACAGCAACAGGTATGGTTTCCCCATAGATGTTAATAGAAGAATGGTAGTGCTCAAGACATTAGGTTTCTGTGCCTTAGTACAAAACAAGTTGCTGATAGAGTAAGCCCAGATGTTCATCTCTGCTGTTTCTAACAAGACTTTCATAACAGATGACTAGCATGGTAACAGGACAGTGACTCCTTGGTGCTTCTATTTCATAAGATTTTGATGAACTGCTTTTATTGATGAATATAAGTTTTTTTATTATCCTAAATATTCACTTGATTTAAATTTTATTTTAAATATGCTTATACTCTTAGTGCTGCTTTGAAACTTCACCTTATTATGTATTATATGTAACCCTAATTAATCTATTTTAAATATTTAGGTGTCAGACAAAGAAAAGATTGACCAACTTCAAGAAGAGCTTCTGCATACTCAGGTAACTGTAGTCAGTGAGAGAAGCCAGCACATCTTTCCTCGTGAGCTGAGCCCAAGGCATCAACAATTGGGGCAAGCACTGTGACAGTGAGCAGCAGCCTCAGCCCCAGGAACTTCTTTAGGGATGTAAACAGTGTGTTCCTTTTCCAGCAAAGCAAAAGTTGGACTCTAGCAGTAATTTTTATATCGACAAAAGCTAACTGAGAAATAGGGAATAAAGAAGAAACCAAATGAATACCAGATTAACTTATTTATAAAGAGATTCCTATTTAGAGTGAAACTTGTTCTGATTTTAAAGATAAACTATTATGGACGGGGAATGGGTGAAAGTATTTGTCCTTTTATAATCTGTCTTAGTCAGGGTTTCTATTCCTGCACAAACATGACCAAGAAGCAAGTTGGGAAGGAAAGGGTTTATTCAGCTTACACTTCCACATGGCTGTTGATCACCAGAGGAAGTCAGGACTGGAATTCAAGCAGGTCAGGAAGCAGGAGCTGAAGCAGAGGCCATGGAGAGATGTTCCTTGCTGGCTTGCTTCCCCTGACTTGCTCAGCCTGCTCTCTTATAGAACCCAAGACTTCCAGCCCAGGGATGGCACCACCTACAAGGGACCCTACCCCCTTGATCACTAATTGAGAAAATGCCCCACAGCTGGATCTCATGGAGGCACTTCCCCAACTGAAACTCCCTTCTCTGTGATAACTCTAGCCTGTGTCAAGTTGACACACAAAACCAGCCAGTACAATTGACCCCTTGTCAACTTGACACACAAACACATCACTATTAAGTCTCAACCCTTACTTTCTTATTCATCCCCAAGATCTAAAGTCCCACAGTCTTTACATATTAAAGTTCAATCCATTTAAAATGTCCAATATCTTTTAAAATTCAAAGTCTCTTAACTGTGGGCTCCACTAAAATACTTTCTTCCTTCAAGAGGGAAAAATATCAGGGCACAGTCACAATCAAAAGCAAAACCAATGTCTAGGATCCAACTCATGATTTTCTGGGCTCCTCTAAGGACTTTGGTCACTTCTCCAGCTCTGCCCTTTGTAGCACACATCTTGTCTTCTAGGCTCCAGATGCCTGTACTCCACTGCTGCTGCTGTTCTTGGTGGTCATTCATGGTACTGGCATCTCTAAAACACTGTCTTCTGCTATAACTAGGTTTCACCAATAGCCTCTCATAGGCTCTCTTCATGGTGCCAAGCCTCAACTCCTTTGCATGACCCCTTCAGTCCTGGGCCATCAATTGCAACTGAGGCTGCACCTTCAACAACGGCCTCCCATGGCCTCTCACTGTGCTGAGCCTCAGCTGCTCTTCATGACCCCTTCATGCTGTCAAAACCAGTACTACCTGGGTGACTCTTACACATTACCAAGTCCTGCTGCAGCACAAGGTACAACCTTGGCTATCTCTGGAACACAGCCTCTTTGTGCTCTGAGAAAACACTTCCCAGAAGATGTCACCTAAGTGATGCGAGTCTCTTCTTAATCACCGCTAATTTCTTAGCTCCAGCCAACCAACATCAATAGTCCCAGTAATGCAAAGTTTTCACTTTAGTAGTTCTGGTATCTTGTTAATCACAGCTGATACTTCAGCCCCAGCTAACCAAAACCACAGAATCTTCACAATTAAAACAACATGGCCTTGATAAGAGTCTTTAATCTTCCCTCTGAAATTTCACAAGCCAGGCCTCCATCTCTGCACTGTTCTTAACATGATCTTCCAAGCTCCCACAGAACATCCCACAGAGTTCTTAACAACCAGTGGCTCTTCTAGCTCAAAGTTCCAAAGTCCTTCCACAGTCCTCCCCAAAACATGGTCAGATTGTCATAGGAAAACCCCACTTCTGGTACCAGTTTGTCTTAGTCAGGGTTTCTATTCCTGCACAAACATGACCAAGAAGCAAGTTGGGAAGGAAAGGGTTTATTCAGCTTATGCTTCCACATGGCTGTTGATCACCAGAGGAAGTCAGGACTGGAACTCAAGCAGGTCAGGAAGCAGGAGCTGAAACAGAGGCCATGGAGAGATGTTCCTTGCTGGCTTGCTCAGCCTGCTCTCTTATAGAACCCAAGACTTCCAGCCCAGGGATGGCACCACCCACAAGGGACCCTACCCCCTTGATCACTAATTGAGAAAATGCCCCACAGCTGGATCTCATGGAGGCACTTCCCCCAATTGAAACTCCCTTCTCTGTGATAACTCTAGCCTGTGTCAAGTTGGCACACAAAACCAGCCAGTACATAATCTAATGTTTACATTGTTACTTTGCTGGGCTAGATACAAAGTAAAGAAATTTGAGACTTCACATATTTCTAATGAATCCTCAAACAAACCCCTTTCTTTCTTTCTTTCTTTCTTTCTTTCTTTCTTTCTTTCTTTCTTTGAATCTTGAAATCAATATAAAATTTTTCCTAAAGATATTCTCATGGTATAAACTGATCAATCTTTTAGGACTAATGATAAAGATCATTATTTAAAAATCAGTTCTATACAATGTAATGAGTAGTACACCTTTCTGGTATAAACTTTTCCAGTAGCATTTATTCTATATAAATAACATATAATTAAAACTTATTTTTATAAGCCAAAAGACATACTTTTCATTTTGGGTCTTTCTAGGGAAAACATTCAAGAAGGGGCAATCTGAATGAAATCATCTAACTAGTATATTTCAGGTGCATGGCTTTCCTTGATCTTGTCATAGAGTCCCATGTGTAACTGTGCACTAGAGCACCTGTGCTTTGACTGGTTGGAGGGCTCTCTGCCATGAGTTTAAGATCCTTACCCTCCTTCCTGCCCAGATCACTGCTCCCTTGCAGTATACTCAATAAACTATTCTTTTTAAAAAATAATAAAGTGGCTCCAGTGTGGTCCCTGGAGCCATAGCATCAGAATTCCCTGGGAGCTTATTAGAACTAGAGATCCTTAGCCCATCCTGAAGCCTCTGAGTCAGACTCTCTGGCAGTGGAACTCAGCAGTCTTTGGGCTATTTTGAAGTTCCCTTTTGTTTCTATGGTTTTGGTTTGGGAGCTGGAACTCAAATCCTCCTATCTTATCTCCTAAATGCCTGCTCACCATTAAACCCAGCTACAGTCGTTGTTTCTAAAGCCCCTAAGGTTATTATGGTACAGCCTAAAATTTGAGAATTGTTTGTTCTATATAAGCATGCCCAAACTTCTGACTACCTAGTTGTCTACAAGGTTCACATTGAAGAACCACACAAATGAAATCACACAAACACAAAAAAAATTATAAAATTTTAAGAAGATTCATAGTTATGTGTGGACCTGTGTTTATAACTATCCTCAGGTTGGACATGTGTGTCAGCTCATGTACTCTTCTAGAGGGTGGCTGCAGGTTGACACTTGTACCAAGAAAAGAAATGTAGATTTCCCTACAAATTGATTCCATATTTACAAAGAAATGTGCCGTAAAAGTAAACCCTGCATTCATGGGTTTCCAGTTGTAAGCCTTTTGTGGATGCACAATGTAGGGAGCACATGATGTGATGGGCCGTATGGTTATCTCCATCCCTGTCAGTGATGCTCAGAGAAAGGAATGCACAGGCTGCATGGGAAGTTGTTCATTTTCATTTAAAGGGGTAAAATTAGAATTAATTTTAATAATATATTTTATTTAAGACATTGCATCCCAAATTAGTATCATTTCAACCTGTAATACATATAGCAGGTATTAAAAGGCATTTTGTAAGTTTTTTTTTAATGTATGTGAGTACTGTATCTGCATATACACCTGCATGCCAGAAGAGAGCCTCAGATCCTGTTACAGATGATTGTTAGCCCCTGTGTGATTTCTAGGAACTGAACTCCGTACTTGTGGAAGAACAGAAAGTGCTCTTTACCACTGAGCCATCTCTCCATCCCCTAAAAGACCCTTTTATGTTTCCAAAACACTATTTCAAGATCTCAGTAACTGTGTATAGCTAGTGACTGATTTCTGTTTTCTAAACAACAAGGAAATACTAGAGATTTACTGTCTTTATGGGCTGTAAAAGAGTGCTTTACAAAATATGTTTATCATACAGGCAAGTAGTTGTACTTGTGCCATGTCATGAGGCCCAGCTTGTACATTCTGTAAGGATAGCACTTTAGTTTCCTATTATTTACCATTTTCTCAGGAGTTTAAAACCTAAAAAGTCTAAGAAATATTTCCCATGTTGTGATGTAAGTTGTACATCTAAGCATTCTGCTGATTATAGGGAAATGTGATTCTTAATTTTTTGTGAGATGACTAGTTTGAACAGCTCACCTTGAAAAGCAAAGTGTGGTGCCATTTTGCTACTTTGAAATAACCTGCAATAAATTGATTTTCTTACTTATATGTTTTTATGTCAATATTTTAATTACAAACAAAATTCCGCAGACATGGACATTTGACTGAATCTGGAAGAATGTAGGCCACTTACTCAGACAACCTTGCTTAAATGCTTTTTCCTCCCACAAGATGATCTTAGGGAAGCTGCCAGGTGTCCCTAACCTTATGTCTCATGCCTGGAAAGCATGTGCTTCTGTGAGTTTTCTGGTAAGGGGGTCATCACATGAGACATGCTTAGGTGTTACTTGTTCATGTCATATAGCATACTATCTTTGTTAAAATAAGGTCCAAATGAGGATCATTTAAGTTTTAGTCATAGCCTTGTATTGAAGGCTTTATTTTTTGAAATCAGAAAATATTGTTTCTTAAGGATAGGCCAGACTTCTTTAACTTCTTAATTTTTTTAGCATTTTTAAATTTTTCCTCAACATAGGAAGCAAATAATTTTAAGTTAAATGCTCAATTATAATGGAAAATTATGGATTTGACTGCTTGCTTGAAATTTTCTTTCCTTTATATTGTCATGGAGAATTTAAATATAAAAATAATACGTGTAACTAAGTCATACAACTTCAGAATTTTGGAAGATTTTAATTAGATTTAATATTTATTTGTTGCCCATCTTTTTCTTACATGGTCATGTGTATTGTCTTACTGCAGTTAAAGTACCAGAGGATCTTGGAGCGTCTGGAAAAGGAGAACAAAGAGCTGAGGAAATTGGTACTACAGAAGGATGACAAAGGCATCCACCATAGGAAACTCAAGGTGCTTTGTCTAACTGTAGTAGATCTCAGAATGCTGACATTTGACATTGGGTGTGAAATAACAAATCTTTTAATTTATCTTTTTAAAAAAAATATTGTGTGTATGAGTATTTTGCTATCATGTATATCTGTGCAACCCTTGCATGTCTGGTGCCTGCGGAAGCCCAAAGACGGCCTCAGATCCCCTGGAACTGTAGTAACAGATGGTTGTGCAAGCTGATGCTGGGAAGTGAACTTGCATCCTCTGGAAGAGCAGCCCATGCTCTAACCCACTGAGCCATCTCTCCATCCCCTAAATGAAAAAACACTTTGATAAATTATGAGTCATATTATCATCTTTTTACTTCTAGACAGTGTAGATATTTCATAAATTGTGGTTTCCAAATCCATCATATATTATGCCCATAAAGATCTTCATATTTAAGAGGACTTTATTATGAATCGGTCTATTTTAATAAAATACCTAAGCTAATTTTCACACTTATAAAATTAGGATTTTTTTAAATACTTTTTAAAAATTATGGTGTGTGCACATATATGTGTATGACATGGGTGTGTCTGTCTGTCTGTCTGTCTGTCTGTCTGTAGGGAGATGATTCTCCTTTTCCCCCTTTACTGGGGAATTGAATTCAGGTCACCAGGCTTGCATGATATGTTCGTTTACGTGCTGAGCCACCTTGCCTGCCCCAAATTAGGATTTGTAGTTTGCCGAATACTTATGCCACTGTTGCCTTACGAGTATTTCCACTTTGATTTGTCTTTAGTCTTGAATTTTAACTCTTTATTTTCCAAGGGAAGTTTTCTACTATAGCAATTTTTAAAAATAAGTGTATGTTGATATTATTGTCATCAAGATAAATAAGTCATCCTATTTATACACACACTCAAGCCAGATGTGTTAAGTTGACATGGTTCTTTTAACGTGAAAGATTAATGCTGTAATCATTGTCTCAGAATATGTAAAAATGAGTTGCTGCAGCATCCCAGAGTCATGGTGAATCATGCCACATGTTCTAGAACCAAGATCCGATGTCTTTGTAGTTTAACAAACAGCTTTAGTAACTTTGGCTCTAAATCATCAGCACCCGATGCATGAAAGCTGACTGTTTTTACAGTGCTGCCTGGCCATTGGGAAGTCATGCTCAAGGGTTAGGAAAGAGTTATCTTAGAAACGTGTTTTCCTCCTGAGGTACAGTGGTAATGAAGTGTGCTTAGTTTTAGGCAGATGTGAGAGCAGCTGTATGCCATTTAGGAGTCTCTGTGTATTAAGAGGCAAAAGAATGCTTATACTTTCATAGTGTTCCCACTAACCTTACTTAGTAAATGCTTGATGGCTACCCTTTGTTCTCAGACCTCTGTGTATGCATGTTATTCCTTAGGTAGTTTACTTGTAGCTGTTGTATTCATGATTCCATGCTCAATCCTGGTGTCCAAAGAAAAGCAACAGGGGACATTTGTCCTTTGCTTGCATTGCAACCTTCCCAGTTCTTTGGGTGCATAAGCTCTCTGCTTGAACACTGACCCTTGACCACTTCTCTGCTCTGCTCCAGGCTCTCACATGCATGTGCTCCCACCCTCTCCTACATGCATGTGCTCCCACCCT
>JADRCC010574419.1:0-11242 GCA_019843855.1 Hylomyscus alleni | reverse complement strand
CACACACACACACACACACACACACACACACACACACACACACACACTGAGCATGTACAATATGTAAAACCACTAACAGCCGACCAGTGGAGACAGGAAGAAAGTAAATGGCTGTAGACTCTTATTAAGAATATTTATTCAGCTCTTACTATGTGCCAGCACTGACCTGCCAGGCATGAGTCAACTTTTAGCATTGTGGTATTTATATGTAGAACACTTGAGAACTGTGCAGCCATATTACCAAATAAATAAACAAATATCTCGATATTTTAATTAAGTTTATGATTTGGTATTGAGTTACATTCCTAATTATTCTAAGGTCCATGTAGCCCATGAGCCACGGGTCACATATACCTGTCTTTAGACAGTGTGCAATAAATTAAAAAAGATTCTTTCCATAAGCATAATACATATTTAATGTTTACACTATCTAGTATGTTAGAAATGGAGCCAGGAAAGTGCAATGGGGATGACAGGACACTTGTAGGTAACATAGCTAAGGTGGCAATTGAACCAAGATTTACAGAGAGTGAGGGAAATAGCTTTGTTACAATCTGGTATGCTGCAAGAGGTTCGCTGGTGCACAGCTCTTAAGTGGGGAGAGGCAGTGCTATTGGAGGAACAGTAAAGAGGCCAGTGTGCTGAGCCACAGTGGAGACTCCTCAGTGACACGTCAAAGAGATAATGGATGACAGGGATAAGCAGATCAGTATGGCCTGCTAGGCCAGTTTACAGGCTGTGGTTTTTATTTTAAGTCAAATGGGAAGTCCGTGACATCCTGAGCAGACTTCCATCACCTTCAAAAAGGCTCTGGCTACTGTGTTGAAAGGAGATTTTTGGCAAGGTAGGTCAAATCGTGAAATCAGATGAAAGGCAGATGGATTAGGTGATACTTGGATGCAGGAAGTATTAATGGGGTGAAAAGAATTGGTGAGATTACAAAACTATTTAAAGAACTGTACTGGCTAGTTTTGTGTCAACTTGACACAGGCTGGAGTTATCACAGAGAAGGGAGCTTCAGTTGGGGAAGTGCCTCCATGAGATCCAGCAGTAAGGCATTTTCTCAATTAGTGATCAAGGGGGTAGGGCCCCTTATAGGTGGTGCCATCCCTGGGCTGGAAGTCTTGGGTTTTATAAGAGAGCAGGCTGAGCAAGCCAGGGGAAGCAAGCCAGTTAAGGAACATCCCTCCATGGCCTCTGCATCAGCTTACTTACTGACCTGCTTGAGTTCCAGTCCTGACTTCCTTGGTGATCAACAGCCATGTGGAAGTAAGCTGAATAAACCCTTTCCTCCCCAACTTGCTTCTTGGTCATGATGTTTGTGCAGGAATAGAAACCCTGACTAAGACAAGAACCAACAGGGTTTCTTGACAGATTGATAAAAAAAGATCAATCATCAAGGACTTGGGTTTTGGCCTGAACAGATTAAAGAGTGTTATTAGCAAAGAAATATCTAAGGAGGTCCAGTTTGGGGAAAGATATTCAAGAGTTTGATTTTCTTCTTTCTTCTTTTTTTTTTTTATTATATTCAACACAATATATATTGTGGTACCAATCATAAAAATTATGGACGTTTTTAAATGAACATAAAGTCTTTTTGTTTGTTTTGTTTTTAGTAAAGCTTAAAATCTTGGCTCTTACTGTGGTACAAACCCAAAATAAGAACAATTTTTAGACATTGGAGTTCATTGTAATAAGGCTGTACTTTTTTTTTTTTTTTTTTTTTTTTTTAGATATTTTCTTTATTTATACTGCAAATTTTATCCCCTCCGGAAAATCCCCCTATCCCATCCCCCCTCTCTCCCTGCTCACTAACCCACCCACTCCCACTTCCCTGTCCTGGTATTCCACTACACTGGGGCACCAAGCCTTCACGAGAACAAGGGCCTCTCCTCTCATTGATGTCCCACAAGGCCATCCTCTGCTACATATGCAGCTGGAGCCATGGGTCCCTCCATGTGTACTCTTTGGTTGGTCGTTTAGACCCTGGGAGCTCTGGGGGTACTGGTTGGTTCATATTGTTGTTCCTCCTTTGGGGTTGCAAACCCCTTCAGCTCCTTGGGTTCTTTCTCTAGCTCCTAGAGACTCCATTGGGGGCTTTGTGCTCAGTCCAATGGATGGCTGTGAGCATCCGCTTGTGTATTAGTCAGGCACTGGCAGAGCCTCTCAGGAGACAGCTATATCAGGCTCCTGTCAGTAAGCACTTGTTGGCAACCACAATAGTGTCTGGGTTTGGGAACCATATATGGGATGGATCCCCAGGTAGGACAATCACTGGATGGCCTTTCCTTCAGTTTCTGCCCCAAACTTTGTCTCTGTATTTGCTACCATGGGTATTTTGATCCCCCTTCTAAGAAGGACTGAAGTATCCACACTGTGGTCTGTTCTTCAGAGTCCCTCACATCACCAAAGGATTTTACCTCCATAGGAGCTAAGCTAAGAGTTGACAGTTCTGCCAGGCGGTGGTGGTGTACGCCTTTAATCCCAGCACTTGGGAGGCAGAAGCAGGTGGATTTCTGAGTTTGAGGCCAGCCTGGTCTAGAGTGAGTTCCAGGACAGCCAAGTATACACAGAGAAACCCTGTCTCGAAAAAGCCAAGAAAAAAAAAGAGAGAGAGATAGGAAAAGTGATTTTACCTCTTGTTATTTTTGTTGTTAGAGGTGGAATTATGTTTGTGTGGATTTGTTGAAAGATTACTTTCTTGCTTTTTCAAGGGTATAGTTTCACTCTTGTGTTGGTGTTTTCCTTTGTAGGGCTGGATTTGTGGAAAGATATTGTGTAAATTTGATTTTGTCATAGAATATCTTGTTTTCTCCATCTATGGTAATTTAGTTTTCCTGGGTATAGTAGCCTGGGCTGGCATTTGTGTTCTCTTAGGGTCTGTATGATATCTGCCCAGGATCTTCTAGCTTTCATAGTCTCTGTTGAGAAGTCTGGTGTAATTCTGATAGGCCTGCCTTTATATGTTACTTGACCTTTTTCCCTTATTGCTTTTAAAATTGTTTCTTTGTTTAGTGCATTTGGTGTTTTGATTATTATGTGATGGAAGGAGTTTCTTTTCTGGTCCAGTCTATTTAGAGTTCTGTAGGCTTCTTGTATATTCATGGGCATCTCTTTCTTTAGGTTAGGGAAGTTTTCTTCTATAATTTTGTTGAAGATATTTACTGGCCTTTTAAGTTGGAAATCTTCACTCTCTTCTAAACCTATTATCCTTAGGTTTTGTTTTCTCATTGTGTTCTGGATTTCCTGGATGTTTTGGGTTAATGCTTTTTGCTCTTTGCATTTTCTTTAACTGTTGTGTCAATGTTTTCTATGGTGTCTTCTACCCCTGAGATTCTCTCTTCTATCTCTTGTATTCTGTTGGTGATGCTTGCATCTATGACTCCTGATCTCTTTCCTAGGTTTCCTAGCTCCAGGTTTGTCCTCCTTTCTGATTTCTTTATTGTTTCTAGTTCCATTTTTAGATCCTGCATGTTTTTTTTTTCATTTCCTTATCTGTTTGATTTTATTTTCCTATAATTCTTTAAGGGATTTCTGTGTTTCCTCTTTAAGGGCTTCTAACTGTTTACCTGTGTTCTCTTGTATTTCTTTAAGGGAGTTATTTTTGTCCTTCTTAAAGTCCTGTATCATCATCATGAGAAGTGATTTTAGATCCGAATCTTGCTTTTCCAATGTGATGGTGTATCTAGGACTTGGTATGGTGGGAGAATTGGGTTCTGATGATGCCCAGTAACCTTGGTTTCTGTTGCTTATGTTCTTACACTTGCGTCCTGCCATCTAGTTACCTGCCCTTGCTATATGTGACTGGAGCCTGTCCTTCCTGTGATCCTGGTTCTGTCAGAATTCCTCAGAGTCAAGCTGTCTCTGGGATCCTGGGATCCTGAGAGTCAAGCTGCCTGTGGGACCCTGAGATCCTGGTGTGACCAAGCTCCTGGGATCCTGGTTGTGTTAGAGCGCCTGGGAGTGGAGCTTCCTCTGGGTGTTGTGGGACTGGCTGCAGAGTTTGCACCCAAGGTCTGCTCAGGGCACCAGCCCAGACAGACAGTTAAGTAGCCGTGCTGCTGATCTGGTGGAGTTCCTGCATGCCTGGTCCCTCAGGTCCCAGTTGCTCCCCATGTTGGGACAGATGTTGTGTTCTCCTCACCTCTGATCCTATGATGAGTTTGATTCTCTTGCTAAAGGGAGAGAGAATGAATAGGTGTCTGGATGTATGGATTTGGGAAGTGGTCTGGACAGAGACATAAATCTTGAAATCAAGATGAAATACCTACTAAATAAGATCTCAGAGGAGTGAGTGGAAATAAAGACACAGGACCTGCCAGGTTAGATGAACAGGATGCTGGTGTGGTGGGCCATGAACCGGAACCATGGCATCAACTAGGAGCTGGGGAAAGAACGTATCAAAGAGGAAGGGACCATGAGTGGGGAGCAAGGGGAGGCTGAGCACCAGTCATTCAGGTTCCCAGGTTACGTGGGTGGAAGGTGTGGAGGCTCTCTGTTTGATCTGCTTCCTCAGAATAATATGTACCCAGGTTATTAGCTGTTCAGATAAAGAAGACTGAGGCAGAAGAACAAAAGCAAAGGCTTTCTAAGGGATTATGGTGACTCTGCTGATGAAGTCAGGTAATACAGAGATTGAAGAGTCAGACTGAAGTCACAAGTAAGGCTGTGGGCATAAATTAAAATGAATCTGTGAGGTTGGAGGATTGCTTATTGTTTCTCTTTAACATTGGTCTAATAGAGGTTAGTTATTGGAAAATTGAAATCACCAAGAAGTATGCTCAGAATTGTGGTAGATACAGAGACAGTGAGGCTGGTATTAAAATCTTGAAGTGATAGCAATGTAACTGCACCAAGATGGAGTATTATGTAACTCAAAGTATTCTTTGGGGATCTGGCTGTGAGTTGGACTAGATTGTGTGATAGTGGTTTCTCCTTCAGTGATTGATGGTATTCAGTGTACTGAACTGTATACATCCGTTTCACCATCCTCAATGAGAATCTAGTGTATTTCAGTTTAGGCATATGAAGCCCAGAACAAACCTGCCCCTCTTCTCATGGCAGTGATCAGTATGAAAACTCTGAGAGTTCATCTTTTACTTTGCTACAGCCACCATAATTGTAGAAGCTGTGTGTAATACTTCAGGAAATTAACTGTCCTAGGAGGCAGGTTGCCTTCAGATAGACAAGCCATTAGCTTTCTGTTCGTCAGGACTCTTACTGCTTGATAAACTCCTATTTGGGTCTCCTGAGAGCAGTGAAATTCGCAAATCTGGACTTAGCATTTTGGCTTCTTTAACCCAGCTTTCTCCTTGGTTTCTAAATATCTGTCTTGAAGGGATATCACACATAAGATGAAGGATTAATTTTTTGGTGATTCATTTCTGCAGTTCATTTTTTGCTAGGATCTTAGCACCTGAGGTATCAATTGCTTAAAATCCCTGAATTCCAGCCGGGTGGTGGTGGTGCATGCCTTTAATCTCAGCACTTGGGAGGCAGAGGCAGGCGGATTTCTGAGTTCAAGGCCAGCCTGGCCTTCAGAGTAAGTTCCAGGACAGCCAGAGCTATACAGAGAAACCCTGTCTCGGGGGGGGGGGGGGGGGGAGAACACCTGAATTCCAATTTTTTTATTTACTTCTTTGTTTGTTTACTAATTTTGGTCTGACAGTGTAATTGCTATAGAGTTTAAGCTTTTCTTTTGACCCTTTGTCCAACACCATAAATCAGTAAGTACTCAAAGGAAAATAGCTGTGGGACAGTCCCCTAAGGCCTTTGGTATAGTTCTTTCAGCAGTTGGTTTCTCTTTTCTTATATAACTTACTTAGCTTATCTCAGTGTAAGCAAATACATTGTTAAAGTTAAACAGTATAATTATGATACCTTGGAATGTATGCACTAAAAATTAACGGACATCAAGTTTAGAAGCTCTTGCAAAATGACTTGCTGTCACTGTTGTTGTTAACTATCTCTCCCCAATACCTCTCCTAAGAATCTTGCTGTGACTCCTAGTGGCCAGGATCAGTCTCTGCTATGGTACCTTAGCTTTGACAACACTCTGCTTGTCTGTGTGGGGTGAGATCTGATACAGAGCTATGACCCCATCTATGTAGTGAACTTATTTAGCAGTGGTGGCTAAATGAACTGTCCTCTCCCTGAATTCATATCAAGTTAAATGTTGGCTTCTTTTGAATATTTCAAGCTGTAGAGGGCTGGTTTCTGTTTTTGGTTGTCTTCAGAGTATTGCCCAAAGGAGAGAAGCCAGCAGCACTAGGTCATAAAAGACTGAGAAGCCACCAGTCTCATTGCAAAGTGACAGTGCTGAGCAACCATGCTTGACTGCACCTGAGTATATATAGCATGAAGGTGCAGTGATTGGTCCTGTCTGGACTGCCCAGGTGCTATGATTAATGTTACTGTAAGTGTATCATGTATGTCTGTCCTTTTAGGTGACTCTCAGTGAAGGCCCTCACCATGTGGCCTTGTTTAAAGATAGCTCTCGGGAATTTGATCTCACCAAGGAGGAAGATGTAAGTAGACTTCATCTTAGGTTCATCTGTGTCACCTTATAACCCCTGTGTTCTCTAAGACAATGAAGTGCAGTATTTGTCAAGAATACTGTCTTAGGACTTTGTTCTTTTCTGTTAATAGCTTGCAGCATTAAGACATGAAATCGAACTCCGAATGAGGAAAAATGTGAAAGAAGGTTGTACTGTTAGCCCTGAGGTAAGACCAGTGATTCATGTCAGCCAGGATTTAGGGAAATGAAGTTCTTATGTATATTAATAATATGGATATTAATATGATATTTAGACTGTAGCTGTTCCAATATGTATAGATACTTTTTTTTCAGTTTTTAATTTACTTTTCTTTTATGAGGCAGAATCTCACTATTCAGCCCTAGCTGGCTTAGAACTTATTATGTAGACCAGGCTATCCTTGAACTCACAGAGATCTATCTGCCTCATTGATGCTGGGATAAAAGGCATGTGCCACCACACTCAACAGTTGTTTTTTTTTTTTAATGTTCTAAATAACATATGATTGTGGGGTAAATTTTCTAGAATAATTTCTATGGAATCAAGAGAAAATAGATTTTTTCTAAAATAAATACTTAAATGAACAAGATAGAGAATTTTCAGAATATTTAATATTCTTAAGAAATTCACTTCCCCATGAGATTGCTCTTTCTCTTCCTGAATAGACCATATCTTTAAATGTCAAAGGCCCTGGGCTGCAGAGGATGGTGCTCGTGGACCTACCTGGTGTCATCAACGTAAGTACATACGGAAGATACATTCCATTTTATTCCTACCATGGAAGTGATCTGTAATGACTGTTAAAACCTTCTCTTCAAGACCGTGACATCAGGCATGGCTCCCGACACCAAGGAAACTATTTTCAGTATCAGCAAAGCTTACATGCAGAATCCTAACGCCATCATCCTGTGCATCCAAGGTAAACCCCAGCAGATTCTCACCGCCCCACCTTTTCCTCAAAGCATTGCAGCAGCACATGCATATAAGACACGTGGCAGACATGTCCTCACCTCTCCTGTTCATTCTGTCAACAAATGGGATTTAAGCTGGGAAGTTTCTGCTATTTTTCATTATTGGAATTTTTATTTGGCTACATTCCTAACATAACATATTATGACTAAATGTTTACAATCAGTAATGACTATACTGTCATTTTTCCTTTTTTCAGATGGATCTGTAGATGCTGAGCGCAGTATTGTTACAGACCTGGTCAGTCAAATGGATCCTCATGGAAGAAGAACCATATTTGTTTTGACCAAAGTGGACCTGGCAGAAAAAAATGTAGCCAGTCCAAGCAGGGTGAGGGCAAGCTCTTTATTATGACAGAGAGAGAGAGAGAGAGAGAGAGAGAGAGAGAGAGAGAGACAGAGACAGAGACAGAGACAGAGAGACAGAGACAGAGAGACAGAGAGAGAGAGACAGAGAGAGAGAGACATGCACAGGGTAATTGTTTTCCCCATATGGGTTCTGGGAATCTCAATTAGGTGTTTGAGTTTGCAAACACCTAACCAACTCAGCTATTTCCCTAGCGTTGAGAATGTAGGCTTTCTCTGGGTGCAGCTCTGACTTAAGATATACTCTTAGGTACACAATTGTAGTTAAAGTTAAAGAAGATTTGCTTAGTTCCAAATCATGGCAATAACATTTGCTAGCTATGTAATCTTGGGGTAAGTTATTCAGCTTTTCGGTGCTTTAGACTCCTCATCTGATAGGAATGAAGACATGTATGATGTGATCTCATAGTTTGTGATGAGTTAATAGTCAAATAGTACACAGTAATTAGAATGGTTCTCTGGCACCAAGTGCTATGTACCTGGCTTGTTTAAAAATGATAAATTCGTGTTCTATAGTTGCCTGTAGAACAGTGCTGTTGGTCCTCATCCCCACTGCTACTGCATAGGATGTCTCTTTCCCACCTTATACCTGTGGGATTTTGCCTCTGGGTCAGGGTCCCCAGAGGCAATGAGTCTTTTCACGGACTCCCAGGGCTTGCCACTTAGTCATACTTGCCTCAAAGATGCATTACAGAGCCATGAAGGAGAAAATGCATTGGATACAGTCTAGAGTCATCCTCCTCAGGTTTCCAGGAGCCTTTTCTCAGAGGCAGAGCCAAAATTTCAAATTCTCAGAAGAAAACTAGTTAACACATACCATGTTACTTGCCAAGGAATGCCAGACAAAGGAAAGCAGGCCTTTTGTGTTGTCCCCTAAGGCCTGCTGTGGCAATTTGTCTTTTGAGCCTCTACCCCTCTGCCTTATCTTTAAGAGCAAGGGAGTATTGCTGTGGCAGTGTTGGTCCTCATGCGAAGAAGGTGAAGAAGGTGAAGCAGTGTCTGCGACCTCCATTTCTCCCGTTGCTTTCATTCCTTTCTCCTCTGGGGCAGTCACTTCGGATTTCATCTGAGATACAGTGGAAGCTTACTTCAGGCCTTTCTGTGGCAAAGACCCGAGTCTCCAGCCCAGGTTTAACTTGTCTCACCCAGTGTTAATCTAGATGGGCCTCCAGAAGTAGAAATTCTCACATCATGTGAATGATGGATTTATGTGAATATGCACTTTCCCGTGTCCTGACTCCATAGTTTTTATCACACTCAGAAAAGGATTTTTTTTCCTTAAATTCCTTAAAGAGCTGAAAAACAAAATTCCCACAGTTGTCTTCTTATCTCCATAAGCATTCCCACACATGCATGTACAGAAAGCAGATGGAATTCTTTAATTTCATAGAAGAATTTAAATTTTCAAATATTCAAAGAAACTATAAGGAAAAAGTAATAAAGCTATTTATTGAGTGCTTCTCTGTGCCAGCTACTGTGCTAAGTGTCATTATCTTAAAACCTCTCTAACCTTTTATTTAAATTAACTCATTTACTTGAGGCTACATACCTAGTAAATAACAGAAGAACCCCCAGACAGGATCTGACCAGAAGCACTATGAATCATTCCATTTTAATCACTCCAACTCTTAATAAGATGTTTTTAGTATATCTAAGGTAAATGTATTTCCCTCAGGTAACAATAAGAACATATTTGTATGCTTTGGAGCACAGATATGTGTGCTGGTAAATAATACATGTCTACAATTTTAAACATTTTGCTTCCTAAATCGCATGGTGTACTTTGAAAAATGAAGTAAGTCTATATTTCACATTTATTTTTCCAATTTATTAAAATAGATACAACAGATAATTGAAGGCAAGCTCTTCCCAATGAAAGCTCTGGGTTATTTTGCTGTCGTAACAGGAAAAGGTATGCAAAGATGGATTATTATAACTTACTTTTAGTTTTTGTTGTTTTAGATAATAAAGATTAATTTTCTTGATGAAAATTTGGTCACCATCTTTCCTAGGAAACAGCTCTGAAAGCATTGAAGCTATAAGAGAATATGAAGAAGAATTTTTTCAGAATTCAAAACTGCTAAAGTAGGTGTCATAATACAATATTCAACAACTTTACAGTGAAAGCTTGTTACCCTGAACTACTTCAACTTTATCAGTCATGTCTTGTAGCAGTTAGCTTACTGTTATCCATTTATCCACGTGGTGGTGTATATGTAATAGGGCTGTCCTTGAGTACTCGTGAACAGATTTGGAAGCAGTTTATCACATGGTACAGTAGACTGCCTCTGTGGATATGGGCAGAGAGACAATCCCCACACCTCTTACATTGTTTTTCCTAGAAAGTGATTTTTTAATTAATGTTTTTTATTTTTTAAATATGTGTGCACGTTCCTCTTATAATAATAGAGTTGGAGTGGGAAGTGGCAACAAGCTATTCCTAAATAGACACTTGGAAGCAATTGACAGAAAAGTAAGATACTGAACCACAAAGCAAAATGGAAGGACTAAAGAGCAATTGAATTACACAGAAAGTTTTACCTAGAGTTCTGGAAATAGAAAACCATGCCTGCCTCAGATTGGTCAAGAAGTAAAATTCGTTCCTGCAGGCATAGCTCAGGAATTCTCTTTTTGTTGGAAAGGAAGCCACGAGCCTGTAGAACTGTACTGTCCACTGCCATGCTCACTAGTCATGTGCGCTTACCACACTGATCAGTGTCTCAAAAACAAAAGCCATCCCCTCAGCCACACTAGTCACGGACTTCAGAGCTCAGTAAGTGCTTGCCTTGCTGGACAGCTCAGATAAGACCCATTCTCTTCCTTGCAGAAAGCCTTACTGGGCAGTGTTAGTGTGAGATAAGTGCTCCTTTGTCATTCTGACACACTCTAGCTCTGCTATCTTGTAGGACAAGCATGCTAAAGGCACACCAGGTCACCACGAGAAATCTAAGCCTTGCTGTGTCAGACTGCTTTTGGAAAATGGTTCGAGAGTCAGTTGAACAACAAGCTGACAGTTTTAAAGGTAAGCTGACTTAAAGCAAGCCTACAAATCCAACCATGTGACAGTCAACAGTCTTCTGAATTCAGCAGATTTTTTTGCTTCCTTTCTCAGTCTACAAATACTTGCTTTACTTTTGGACAATATATTGAAAATGGAGAGATGTTCTCTTGTACAAGAACTGACTTTCCCTGTCGGAAGAGCAGACTTGCAGTAGTGTTTAGAGAAAGCTCAGTGGCCTGTAGAGAACTTGGACCCTCCCTTACAGGGGAGAGTATGGGAAGCCCTACACCGTACTGTTCCCCACGGCTACCCTTTCTGCACCAAGTCTGTGCTTCTGTAGCTTCATCCAGTGGGAATAGGTTCTTCCCCCC